>JBBPTS010000004.1:0-28379 GCA_038094235.1 Fistulinella staudtii | reverse complement strand
TCGCATCTATTCAGGCTTATATAACGTTTTCCAGTAAAGGCAATCGGTGCTCCAGGTTGTTTATCGTCCAGGAGACCGGTCACTAATTTCGCTGAGAAGGTGTCAGCTAACCAAATTGGTGCACCAGGGCATTTGATCTTGTGCGCGACATATGCCAGAGAGAATTGTGCCAATGGTGGGTGATAAGCAGATAGCTCAACTGTCCAATCGGTATACGTTGCACATTTACGTAATATGTGTCTTCATCGGGAAGTGGAGTGGCGGACGCAATTCAAGTAGTCCTCCATCACCGCACGCAGTCCACCCATTTTCCTTTGTTTTTCACCCATCACCACCCATGAGAAAGACTTCCTACGTGGTCACCTTTCTCGCCGTACTCATCGTTCTTGTTGTCGTACGCTCCGATACTCACCCTCGTTGTCGACCGCAGCTGACCCCTGCCCAAAGAATATCCTGTCTGCACGTTTTCCCGACTGGTTCGCCAGAACCCTGTGTTATCTCCCGGAAATCGAACCTAACACCCCAGTTTGAAGGCTCATCGCGACATATGAAATTCCAAGTGCAGCCTCCACCATCCGTTATGGTCTGATGCAGCGCTGCGAGCGCTCCGTCATCAGCATCCCCGGCCCGGGCAATGGCCACCTTGAATACTCAGACTATCAGTGTCGTTCATTCCCCCTTAGCGTTCAAGATAAGTGCGAAGATGAAAATCGTCTCTTCTGTGCCGAATGGGTCTCCGCTCGCTACTTTACCGAGCTTGGCATCGGTTTCGCTGCCATGGCCCTGATCGCCTTGCTTATTGGCGTAAGCACACACTCTAGACGTCGCAGGGTCTGGAGAGCCGTCGCAGGTCTCGTCTTGCTACATGGTAGGCAAGCCGTCATATTGACCAGATTACTCTAAGCCCTTGTAAATAAACCCCTTTGCAGCGGTCTTTCAGCTCGTCACATTCGTTCTCGTAACGGAGCTCTACAACAAGGACGCGTTTCCTGCGTTCCAACACGCCAAACCTGGTTAGCCGCTCTTGTATATGTGGGGCTTGACACGATATTCATTGGTTTCAGGACCTGGTTACGTGCTAAATGCATTTTCTTGGATCGGTGGCCTTGTCGTTGGCCTTTCTGTCATTCTCACCGGTGTTGCTGCCGACCGTGGTCACAAGTGGGCGGCCGGAAATAGAGCCTACCAGCCAATCTTGGGATAGTGTTGCACGTTTCGCCTTTTCACCAATATTTCCTGCTGTACACCTACTTTACGAAGACTGTTGAACGACGCATGTATTATACACTTTTGGATTTAGCTTCTCATCATGACGAGCTACTAATTCTAACAAATTCGTCAACGAGTCATACCATTTATTGATCGGTCACGAATGAACCTCGTCATAAACGTTCATCCGGATAATCCACTTTATCATACAGCCGTAGCGTTTCATTCCAATCCCTCTTTCTCCTCCTCCACACTGAAAAATACTTGGCTCCACCTTCCCACTGGTTCTTGACCCGGCCTTGCTCATAACCCCCATTATCCAAGAAGACACACTCTGGATCTTCCGGAAGACCCAGGGAACCCACTGCCAGTGTCGTGATACGTGAATGTAGATCGGCCCGCGTTTCGCGGAGTTCCTTCAATGTAGCAGGGCCTGCCCAAAGCAGACGTACCAATGCGACAAACGCCCTAAAAGCCGAGATAGCATCCTCTAGCCATCTCAGTGTCATCCACATTAGTGCAGGAACCAGGACCACGGTAGTCGTCATAACGGGGAGCGTAACCAAAACCGACGCAATCCAGACGAATACCCCCGAGAGGAGACCGTATATGAGCTTGTATTGGGCGATTTCATCCCATGTGTCCCGAATGGGACCAGTCTTCTTGAAATTATGTACGGCACAAAAGGTCGTGATGAAGACTGGCGTCCATAATATCAATCCGGGAAGGGAAATGGAAATCAGACAAAGAAACCAGACAAGACGAATGGCCATCCGGAATAGAATCATGCGCCGACACAACGGTCGCCGAACACGGTCATCTTTGATGCCCCAGCGTGCAAGCTTGTCTTGATATCTCTGAGACCTGTAAGCAAGAATTATTTGCAATATGGGGCGCGACTGTACTATACCTTCAGATCATCACGTAATAGATTAATTTCGTCATCTGTTTTATGCTGGTCGTCGGAAAGCTTAAAAGCTTCCACGAATGTACGAGCCACGCGTACGAAGTCTCCTAGAGTCATCATTGTTCCCAATGGGACATAGATACGGGCGGCAAGCTTGGCGGACCGAATCAGATCCCAAGAAGGGGCATCAATAGTCTGAGAGCTAATTAGCTGATACATTTGCGCTGTGATATCCCGGACGGAGGAGAATTTGACGGGGGCGAGAAGCTCCGGGTTATTCTACACCAAGAAGAAAAAGTAGAAGAAAATGAAGCAGTTAAAACAGGCGCACCTTGGGGGTGAGCTCGATGGGAGGATTGAAGGTAACCAGTACATCCGAACGGAAATGCTGTCGGTGCCTTTATAAGGAAGTCGGGTGAATGATGCGAACCGGTCGTAGATAATTACTCACATATACGTGATGGAGCAAGTGAGGATGGATATGGAGAAATCGGGCTTATCGCGGTTCCGAGTCAACACATCAGAGACAAGTCTCACAACTGACATGGATGTTTGAGTGAATGTGCTCGATGGTGCCATCTACGGACGAACCGCCAGTTTTCAGAGGAGCTATAGCAGGATGATAGCGGCTCATTCCCTCGGGAAACAAACACACAGCATCACCGGCTTCGAGCGCCTGAAAGATTATAGTGAGTAAAATGATGGTATTCGCGACGATCTCCGACCTTTGCGAGCGTCTCAATCGCCTCGGAGTTGTCAATATCGTCTTCGCCCGGATAATCCTTTCGTCTCCTGATGGGGATAGTCCCGGCCGACTCGACGAGCCAACTGGTGAACGTCCTGTGCCCGAATAGGGTAGCTTTGGCTGTCAAACGCAGCATATTGCGCGTCTACGTGGCAGATTTGACCCAGTGGGCAAATATGAAAGTGAGGACTATTACCTCCGGGGGGACGGAAGTGACCAAAATGCTATGGGAAGCGAGATGAGTCGCCGGCAGGGGACGTCGAGGCTGACATACAGAGCATCGGTGAGACAGTTGGGGTGGTTGGCACAGACGACGCTGGGTGTGGATTAAGGTCAATCGAAGCACGGCACGTCGATCCTCTGACCAAGGTTGACCGGTCCTGGGAATGTATTCAGTGTTCTCCACGACTATAGTTCCATAGAATATCCTGAGAACGAAGTGAAAGAGAAGGCTAACCAACGCAGGAATGAGCAGGACAGACGGACAGAAACAAAAGGACATTGCTCACCGGATGAGGGCATAGGACGTAGGAGTCTCGGGCATCGTGGCAGGCGGGCAAAGCTGTGCACCTGCGAGGTCGTTTATAACCGTCATCAACTCGATGGAGACGGCGCTGGCAAAGATTCGACCGCACACGTCGTCGTCTTTGGCGCACCAAAAAACGCCTGCAACGCTCTTACATGCGCTCGAATCAACTCTAACAGAGACACGCACAGATCGCACACCGACCGCCTACTTTGCAGCGCTGATCACTACCCTCGATGGCACACTGCAAAAAAGTGACACCGCGCTCGGCGACGGCGATATTTTACCCGCAATCCTCTACCTACTGGCCTTGGTAGCACCCTTTGTTCCCCACCCCGTCATACGGTCACATCTCGTCACCCTTTTCTCCCTCACCACACCGCTATTTCCATCTCTCTCTGGCCATGCCCCAGCGCTGAGATCTCAACTCACGTTGTATAATGCCATCTTCTGTGCTCTCGAAAAATCTCAGTTGGATACGCTTACTGCGCGCCAATCCTTTGCAACCATCCTCCAACTGTGCCTAGATTCACGGCCAAAGGTACGCAAGCGAGCCGTTGATCTGGTCAGCGATGTGCTATCCAATCCACCAAGTCCTCTTTTACGCCATCCATATGCCGAGCGCGTCGCCGAGTGGATGCAACATTCCCTTCATCAAGCTAGCACTGGCGTGATTCCAAAATCGAAATCCGCCGCAAAAGAACCTTTAGTCGATAACGCCATCCGTCTACTGGCATTACTTCGCCCTACCCTTCCCAATTTGCCACTCAATGTGAGCAATATGTTCTGGTCCTTGATATACCCTCTGATTGGTATAAAAGGATATTCCCCCAATTACAACTTCCCTCCTCACCTTATCCAGACTCGGCAACCCCTACCTATCACAATCTTCCTACTCCATTCTTTCTGGCTTATTATCCGCTTCAGTCAACTCAGGAACTGAAAGCGGTATAGAGCAGATCCCTGTCGTACTCAATACCGTGCTGTCATCGCCTCCCTTGAAGTCGGACAACACCATTGCTCCATCTTGGTTGCGGGTCCTAGGCGACATCATGCTTTCTTATCATTCCGTCGATTCACGGGCGTCGTCGGATGAATTCATCAAAGTTTGGAAAACCGTGTGGTCCTTCCTTGAAACAAATAACACTCAAACACGGAAAGCTGTCGCGGACTCACTTGAATCGCTTGCCCAATGCATTACATTGCCCATGGCTCGCGCAGCTGTAGCCGACGTACCAAATGGCAAATCGCCCATCAGGATTGCCATTACGCAGATCACGAAAGCGTTGGAATCTTTGGCTTATGCCTCTGCTATCCCCGACCTCCTACATATGGTGTGCTTTCTCATCTCCAACCTTAATGTGCGCATCGAAGACGACAAATCAACTGTCGCAGCAGAGATATTGCTTCTGCCCTTAGTACAGAAGATAGCCGATCTTCGAATCCAGAAGACATTTGAACACAAAGAGGCTGCAGATAGTGTCGTATCAATGGCAATGGGTGTTATGGGGCCTGCTGTGCTGCTCAATGCGATGCCTCTATGTCTGGAGCCTCAGGATCGGTTCGTGATTGTCCGGTACTCGTTACAATAGACTGATCCTTTCTTAGTCAAGCTGGGAGTGAACCTCGCGCTTTCTTGTTACCAATGCTTGCCCAACCACATCCTTCTCCCCTGGAACACTTTGTCTCTTACTTTGTTCCTCTGAGCGAACGGATGTTTAATTTTCAAAATAAAGCCGAGGCCGATGGCAGACAGTCTGAAGTCAAGGTCTGGAACGTCCTTATTGCCCAAGTTTGGGCCGGTTTTGCAGGGTATTGCCATGCACCTCCAGACGTCAAAACTGCAAGTACTCTAGTGCCGTGTCCAATGCTTTCCCTCTGACGTCATGCAGGCGCTCACACCGGGATTCTCCCAGCTTTTATCTCAACTATTATACTCGCAGCCTGAGCTTCGGCCTTCAGTGCTCAAAGGCCTCAAATCTTTGGTTGAATCTAATCTCGCTATATCACGAGCCAGTCATGAAGATTCCACTAGAACATCTGTTGTCGTGGGTCTCATCACCCGCGAACAAGCAAACGAAAGTATTGTTTTCCTGAAAACGCAAGTGGAAAGCTGGTTTGCTGTATTCTTCAACGTGTTCGGTAGCGTGGAAAAAGAGAATAGGGGTTTCGTCGGAGACGTCATCAGTGTTTGGGCAAACATTGCCGATCCGCAAGAAATCTCAAAAGCCTACCACAAAGTTGTCCAGCTTTTCCGACAAAACCTCCAAAAACTCATTTCTGCACCACACGTGCGGCAGAATGCGAATGTGACCGTCATGACACAAGATCTACTGATATTACTTCTACCCTTCCTGGCAGCACAAGAGGCAACGTCCCTTGTTCAAATCTGCATGACCGACGAAGTGTTGTGTTGCAAGGACAATGGAGTACAAAAACGGGGCTATAAAATTCTCGCCAGGGTGTTGAACGACGGGAGAGCTCAGACTGATACGCTTGCGACCTTGCAGCAACTTGATTCATTCACTTCTGGTCTTTCCCCCGCCGCCAAAAAGGATCGATTTGTGTTACTCGCCAAGCTCATACCAAGCATACCATCGGCATCGTTGCATATAATCCCATCTCTGATCCCTGAAGCCATGTTGGGTACGAAAGAGCCCTCCGAAAAAGCTCGCTCAGCTGCCTTTGAGTTGATCGTGTGCATGGGTCACAAGATGAGTAAAGGCGGCGTGGTCGTCAGACAGTTGGTGGATGGTATGGATGAAGATGTTCCGGAAGGTCCGTGTTTCCGTATAGGTAATTCTGTCAAGGACCTCACCATGCGCGCGCGAACTACCTAGCAAGTGCAAGTGTAAACGAATACATGACTATGATTGCCGGTGGCCTTGCTGGGGCAACACCTCATATGATTAGCGCAACCGTGACCGCCATTTCGCGACTCGTGTTCGAGTTCAAAGGTTCGGGTGCGAAATTCCTCACGTCCACCTACACTTATACCATGATGTGCAGATGCAATCGATCCACAAATACAGACAGACATATTTACCACGCTTCTCGTTTTCTTGTCTTCGTCGAATCGGGAGATTGTCAAGTCCACCCTTGGTTATGTCAAACTTGCGATCCACACATTGCCTGTGGATCTTTTACGGCCACATCTAAACAGCTTGGTTCCTGCGCTTTTGGCGTGGTCACACGATCACAAGAACCATTTCAAGGCAAAAGTACGCCACATTTTTGAGCGAATGATACGACAATTTGGATGGAACGATATATACCAAGCCGCGGGTGAGGACCAGGCTTCCAAAGTCCTGGTAAATATCAAGAAAAGGAAGGACAGAGCCAAGCGCAGAAAAGCTCGGGAAGAGGACGAAGAGGAGGTAGTGCCATCTCTCACGGTGTTGACCTCGTTGCTGATCTGTTTCTTAGACACCCTCTGGCAAGGCAGTGACGGGAGATGCGTTCGAGGACATTCTCTATGGCAGTGAGAGTGAGCTTGACGATAGTGATGGCGAGAAACAAGTACAACGTCAAGGTTACTCGAAGCATCGGGGCAGTGACAATAGTTTACGTCTTCGCATGGACGACGACGAGCCAATGGATCTTTTGCAGGGTGCCGCCTCGCGGATGACTAGTGCGTAGTGTGCTAATGCTGGACTTTGGTTTGATTGATACACTTGTCATAGGCGCGAAAAACGACCGCAGGCGAAAACCTGGCCAAGATGCTAGCCATTTCAAAACCGAGGAAGAAAGCGGGAAGTTGGTTATACCTGCCGAAGACTCTGATTCGGATATTGAAGTCAGCACTCTCGGGGCCGCCAAGGACATGGAAGGAAATGCATATAAAGAAAGTATCACGTCTGTGGACGGTTTTGCGCGCGGACGCAACGGACGTATCAAATTCAATAAAGATACGAAAAAGCGCAGACGAGAGGATGTAGATGGGGATGGGGATGTTGAAATGGCGGATGCGGAAGTGCCCGCAAAATCGAAAAGGAACAAACGACGCTCCGAACTCAAGCTAGGCCACGAATTCAAGGCAAAGGTATGCTCTGTGTGATGATGATCTATATGATGGTGATGGTAATATCACTACAGAAAGCAGGTGGTGATGTCAAAAAGGGGAAAGTCGATCCCTATGGTTATCTACCTATTTCTCAAGCTGCAAAAAGAAGGGGGCGCGATCGGATTGGAATTACTGGAAAGCGGTAATACCTACATATCTGAGAGACCCTTATCACTGTGTAATGCAGAGACTGTTAACCGTATAGTGACTGATCATGTGGCGTGCCGAAAAGACCGTGAACCCATGTTTTGGGCTGGATCCAGGTAGGGACTGGTAGCCTCAGCGCCTTGACTGCTACTGTTGCGAGGAGTTGCGCGTCCGGCCTATTGTCGCCCTCCATAACGAACTGTAATAAGCAAACAGTTGGTATCTGCCATGAAGTGGGAATGGAAGATAGCAGCCTGCGAGCAATTCCACCGCCCGGGACGAAGGGTACAGACCATGAGCCACCTTCTGAATGGAGATCTTGTCGCAACGGGGAGGAATATGGAGGAACCGGCAAATCTGCAAGAGCAGCAAGCGGACCCGTACTCAAGGCTGGAGATGCTTCTGGCTGGATGAACACTGTCGGCGTACTATGAACGACGAGTCAGACAGTGGGCGATCATTAATATCCGTATGTGCACACCGCATTTGCGCGTCTGTTCTGTCAGACGTGTCAACGCCTCCCAGGATGATCACTGCCGATACGCCAGAATTGCAGACGAATTCGAGGAGCGCGTCGACAAACTGCTGTTTGAACAACTGACAGAGACGATCGTTGAGAACAATTATGCACCGGTACCCCGACCTACCTTGACCACGGGAGAACGTTGTTGAATGACCGCGATGTTGCTGTTCGCCCCGCCAAATACTGTCCGAGTGCGGTTTGTCAGGTGAGCGCTCGACAGATGGTGACCTACGTTCGATGGGCATTGTCAAACCCGGGGAGCCATCCTCTCGCGCGCCCACTACCGGTACGAGATGCTTGGGGTCGAATATGCCCACACGGTCCAGCTTGAAGGACGCGATGAGTAGATCAGTGGCCAGCTGGGCTACATTTCCAGCGGATACAATCGGCTGGGAAAATATAAAATCTTCCTGAACTACATTCTGAGACAGACGGATGCTCACCACGATGAGAGTTTTCCCTGAGAGCTTGTATGTGGTACTGAGTGGTCGATAAAAAGCCATCGCGAAGGTCGACGTTGTACCAGGTCAGCGCCAGAGGCATTCTCATGTATCAGCAGATCAAGTTTGCTTGTACAAGAAAGTTTTGTGGTCTCTGGTAGTATATCGGATAGTACACCCGCCTGTCACGCGGGAGAGCGGGGTTCGACTCCCCGCCAGAGAGAATTTTTGTCTTTTTGGCCAAATCCAGATGAATTGCGACGGAGGACAGCCTTGTAATTGGCATCGTTATGTACATCCTACGACGCTACTTCAACTTCTCCACCAGCTCAGGCACAACCTCGAAGAGGTCTGCCACGAGCCCAACGTCAGCCACTTGGAATATTGGAGCGTCAGGATCCTAGAGAGATGTCAGAGAGTGATAGATCAAAAAGTGGGAGAATCACCTTGTTAACAGCAACGATGAGCTTGGAATCCTTCATGCCAGCGAGATGTTGAATTGCTCCCGATATTCCAAAGGCCATGTAGAGCTCAGGCGCAACAACCTTGCCCGTTTGTCCCACTTGCAGCGAATTATCGGCGTAACCCGCGTCCACTGCCGCTCGCGAGGCACCGACTGCTGCTCCAAGCGCATCGGCAAGAGGATACAGGGTAGACTGGAATGTCTCGGCATTTTTGAGTGCACGTCCACCAGACACCACTCGGCTGGCAACCCCCAAGTCAGGACGATCCGATTTGCTCAGCGATGTGGATATGTGAGTTGATGGAGAATCAGAGACTTCAACAGCATCAAGGACTTCTGTTGCAGCTTCTGCTTCACCCGGTACAGCGGCGGAAAAGGCTGTCGATCTCACAGTGAAAAACTTGATGGGTACCGAAGACGGTGCGCGAACTGTTGAGATAGCATTTCCTGCGTAGATCGGACGTGCGAATGTCGTACTGTTGGAGGAAGAATCATGTTCGACTGATGTAACGTCAGACACTGTCGGAACATCAAGTTTGGCTGCTACTCGAGGGAGAATGGATTTAGCGGACGAGGAGTGCGCCGACACGACATGAGTAAATGGAGAACCACCAGAAAGGATCTTTTCCAAGAGGGGGGCGACAGTCTCCGGCAATGGCACAGAATATTGCGGAGAGGCAGCATGGAGCACGGTATCTAAACCTTTTAGCCTGTGATGTGCTGGTCAGTAGACGTGGTGAGACGAATAGGACAGACATGCTTCTTAGCCTTGTCTAGTACTTTCGGAACTTGGTCCGGAGCGCCTGCAAGAAGAGCGGTGACCTTGCCGCCGAGCTGGGAAGCCGCGGTCAGTGCAGAGAGGGACGCCGAGTCGAGTTCACCGTCGCGATGCTCCAGAAACACGAGCGCATGGGGTGATTGAAAAGTCGCATAACGCCTGACAGACGCCCTGTTCAGCGCTGCTGTTCTGATGCGGAACATGGCAGTCGAGTAGTACAAGCCAGCTTCACCTTCGGATGCCTTTTCCGATGCACGTGATTCAATCCATTACCCTCACTTTCGCAGTTCTTCTCCTCCCCCGCGTCCATCCGAAATGTCACTGCAAGGGTTGATATCTGGCTCCGAGTGTGCCGTGCCTTCAAATCCCCTCTCACAAGTTCTCAAACACACGGAAGGTGACAGGAGCTTACAACAGGTGTGTATATCATCTTCTAGGGATCGGATACTTGATAGACTCAATTCAGGACCGAGTCGCGGGCCCATCATCCTCTCGAGTACGACGGTCTTCCGCATCCATGTAACATCCATTAAACTTGTTTATGCAGTTGCAGCACCTGCCGGGCAGCGTGCCATCTCAAGCTGCGGAACAAGATGTCCAGATGGCAAGACAGTTTTTCGGGCCACCAATGCCGTCGTCGGCCCCGCCTCCTGCACTCACGCACATTGGCCCTCTTTCCGGGCTATCCCACGTACCAGAAGTTGGTCCAGGGCTCGATCTCAGCCAAGCATGGGCTGCAGGGCTACCGCAACACCAATCACCAGCGCTCCGCAATAATGCCTTGCCCAGACAATGGGCCACAGAGTTTGCAGGGACACTCGGCCAGGCCATGCCAGGGCTCTCCGCACAACAACTGGGGCAATCAGTTGCGGATGGTATGTATTGTAGCCAATCGTTTACTTTCATGCATTTCCTGAGACCAAGGTCAAGCGCAGCGCCCTTACACGAGCTCCAGCATCCCGTACAACTACCCAATGCCTACGGCCATGTATGGGTCTAATTTAATAGGTCCGGCTTTGTATCAGGGCTTCGATCCCACTCCTCGCACCATGACATTCGATAAAGGAAAGGCAAAGGCGAAGGATGCGGACTTTGAAGCTGCGTTTGCTCAAGCCACGGCCTCCCTCAGAATTAGTGACATAGAGAGTTCCGCAAGGATCGTAGAGCTGGACTCCACTTCCACGGGTGTTGAGTCAGTGTCTGAAGATGTCACATCTAGTGCAGAGTTCTCCGAGTTGGTCTTTCTTTTTTTTTGTTTTCTGACTTTCTGTAACCTTCCGTTTTCTCAGGGCTTGGCAGAACTTGCAAACGTCCGACGCGCCACCAAAGAGCGAAGATTTAGCGAAATGGGAATCAGAGTTCCATCAACTCATGACGTCACAGCGAGAAGAAGCAATGTTGGATTATGATAAGACCATGCGAAATGCATGGGAGAGCGGAAGAGGCGAGTTCACCGACAGTGTGAACGATACTGTTCGACTTGATGAGTTGGGATACCCAATTCTGACCGATTATGTTTTCGGTGAGGTTCGATTTGCACTTTCTTCGCACGTCTAAGTATCGAGGTTGAACCAGAGCAAAATAATCCGTTCCTGCAGCCTTCCACATCCGTCCGGTCTCCTTTGAACGAAGCAAAGGCGCTCCTGGAACGCAATGGGTCATTATCGGAGGCTGCATTGTTGTTAGAAGCTGCCATACAGACCGGTGAGCTTGGTGAGAAAGGATACGAAGCCTGGATACTTTTGGGAGAAACAAGAAGCATGGATGAACGTGAGGATCAAGGCATGCGCGCTCTGATGCAAGGCGTTCAGAGGGCAGAGGCTGTTGGCGCAGATGGTGCGGGAATGTTGGTATGAGTATTCTGTCCATTGAAGTGGTCGCGAAACTCATCTATTCTTTTTCAGTCGCTTGCAATATCGTTTACCAACGAATCATTTGAAAGGGCTTCATACCATATGCTCTGGCGCTGGCTACGAGCACGGTTCCCGACCTTTCCCATGCCCGACGAAGTTGAGAATGCTGTTCGATCCCATTCAACATGGGACTCGCATGACCACCTAACGGATGTGTTTTTGGCACTTGCAAGACAGCAGTATGAACAAGGTACAGTTGATCCTGACGTTCAGGTTGGGCTTGGCGTCTTGTTCTATAACAAGATGGAGTACGATCGTGCAAAGGATTGTTTTGAGAGTGCGCTATCCCAACGTCCTCGGGTAAGTTTGGCATGTCTTTGACATGTTATCACCATTAACCCATTCTTAGGACTATTTGTTGTGGAATCGGCTCGGTTCTTCTTTGTCCAATGGTAATAAGCCGGAAGAAGCTTTGGGTGCTTACCGAGAAGCTTTAAGTCTCCGCCCAACATACACGCGTGCGATTTACAATGTTGGAGTTGCATGTGAGTAACACCACGATGGTATTTGATCATGATACTAACGGCTATATAGGTCTGAACATCGGTGCCCGCAAAGAAGCCGCAGAGCATTTCCTTAGTGCCCTAGAACTGCAGGAATCGACGGGGGATAGACGGACGAGCGATCAACTTTGGTCGACTTTGAGGCGTACCTTTTTGCAAATGGTGAGCTGATCCGTCACCGCTGTCCTTCTCCTCGTGATGGCCGTTCTATAGGACCGTGAGGACTTGGCGGAGTTGGCTGGTAAACCTGAGGATCGTTCTTCGCTGAGTGCCTTCCGACAACTTGGCTTTGATTTTTAAACAGGCAACATTGCAATGATAGTGCTAGTTATTGCCAGTGATAGCCCTTAGAGCTAACCTGTAGTAGATGTATGATTGGCGTGAACGCTTGCTCATTGTAAACCCTCCATCTGAATAAAATGATAGAGACGATAATAGGGAGATTATCGATCGATGATCGAATTCTAGCCAGTGTATTCTTATAGCTGTGGTCAGTGAAGACGACTAAACATGTCTACGGCCCGGTGTGCACATCAAAGATCACTGATAGTTCCTTGGACTCATCTCACGATGAGTTACTGCGGGACGCCGTCTTGGACGTAACAGACTAATTCAAACCCTGATCATGAAAGCCAGAAGCCGTCTCTCAATGGGTCCGAGTCATGGGGTTTCCTGGCGACTCAGCGCACCCGGAGCACTCCGGGCATTATAAGGACTTGACCACCGCTATTCACGTATCTCGGCGCCTGTTCCTGCAACAATCATGTCTGACGTTGAGATGTAAGCCCGTTCTCAACTTTCTCTACAGGTCAACCTAGTGACGATCTACCGCTGGGCCTAGTCACACTATTTCCAAGACCTCCGGGACTTGCAGCAATGTCAAGCTCAACAAAATATCTTGTCAATTGACGCACAACAAGGTATGCTAGGGTTAGTATATGTTCAATCCGAAGGAAACCAATGAATTTCGCTGGAAGGCCCAAGGCCAAGCTCAAGCTATGCGTATGTGTGATATAACCCTTCTGCATGGCATGGCTAATGTGACATGCAGTCTATGCTGCCGGGTTGACCGAAGAGGACATGGATAAACCTCAGGCACGAACTTGTTTGCGAAGATAGAGCCTTACCCAACTTTTTCCGACAGATTGGTATCTCTCCAATCTGGTGGGAGGGTGAGCATGACATTTGGTCTCGAAAGTCACCAACCTGACTATCATAAAGGCAACCCATGCAACATGCACCTTGTAGGCTCCTTCAGCTGTATTTCATCCGCGAGTTGGGCCAATCTATTTGCAAACAGCTTGATCTCGCGAAAAAGATCAAGGAGGGTTGCAGGGAGGAAGGGCTCGTTGGTCTGCTCTTTAATACCATCGGTGTTAGGTCTGTTATCGCGATCATGGTACCTCGCCGATGATGTTCATCTGATCCCCATTTTCAGCGATGCGATTACGATGTGTACTGATGGTACGCTTCCTATCTTCTCGTGAAATAAGTTTCTCCATCCTGTCTTTTTACAGGGATGCGCTACTCGTGAGTATTTTCTATATCGAAATTGACAAGGATAGACGTATTAATATGTGTTTTAGGCTGCCTAGTCGCGATTTGATTGCAGATTCCGTCGAGGCTGTAAGTTACTGTGTAAAACCTGTTTTATACGGTCTGGCTTATAATAAAGCTAGGTCACTTTGGTGGGTTGACCTGCGTTTGCTGCATGACCACCCAGAAACCTAGATTCCCCCTGCTAGGCACAACATTATGACGGGAACATTTCTGTTCCTGGGTGTGACAAGAACATGCCTGGTGTTCTGATCGCTGCTGTTCGTCACAATCGACCTACTATCATTGTTTATGGTGGAACAATCCAAGTGGGTACCCGCCATGTCGACTGCCCCTCAATGGGATTCAAAAAGGGTGACTCGGTTAATATAGCAGACACCCTTGAATCATACGGTATGATGTTCATCGGCTTACCCTTCTTTCGTGGTACCTACGTTTGTTAAGGCGCGTATATGCTGGGGCTCATTAACGAAGAAGAACGGTTTGACGTGGTTAGACACTCTTGCCCCGGTCCCGGTGCCTGTGGTGGGATGTATACGTGAGCGGACTCATCTCGATCTCACGTTATTCCTGAACATCATTGCGACAAACCAGAGCCAACACCATGAGCTCCGCACTTGAGGCGCTCGGAATGTCCTTGCCGTATTCCTCCAGCACGCCAGCAGTTTACCCAGGCGAGTGAAGTCACCAGCCCGAGCGAAAGAAGATGATTTATCCTTTATTTACAGAAAAGATTCAGGAATGTTTTAGAGCTGCAAAGTATATGAAACATCTGCTAGAGTTGGACTTGAAACCCAGAGACATTCTTACTCGCCAGTCGTTCTTGAACGCGATCACGGTCGTGAATGTCCTTGGGGGATCAACCAACGCGGTATGTTTCCCAAATCTGCACTTCAAGTATCTGATAAAGAGAAGGTACTCCACTTGCTCGCCGTTGCGCGAGCTGCTGATATTCCTCTTTCTATTGATGACTTCCAAGAGGTCTCTGATAGAACTCCTTACCTTGCCGACCTCAAGTATAGATTTGTTGTATTTGTAAAATTCCTGAGCTAATCACGGACCAAGGCCTTCTGGAAAATACCTCATGGAAGACATGCACAAGATCGGTGGAATTCCCGCCCTGCTCAAGTACCTGCTTAAACACACCAATCTGATCGATGGTAGTCAGATGACTGTCACGGGAAGAACACTTGCAGAGAATCTTCAGGATGTCTCAGAGCTGGAATTTGAAACGCAGGACATTATCAGGAGAGTGGAGAACCCAATAAAGCCAACTGGTCACTTGACCATCTTGCGCGGGAGTTTGGCGCCTGGAACCGCTGTCGCTAAATTGACGGGTAAAGAAGGGTTGAGATTCGAGGTCTGTGTCAGCATTCTTTCCTGAGACTACAAGATAATTTCGAGTGGGGTGCCAGGGCATCGCAAAATGCTTCGACAGGTAAACTACATCCCCAAGTTCCGCAATAAAGGTTAAGTGTGCTCCCAGCCTGCATGACTTTAACCCCTCCCTCGAAAACGGAGAGATCAAACCAGGTACTGTCCTTATCTTTAGATATCAGGGCCCGAAAGGTGCACCTGGGATGCCGGAGGTTCGCACCTTAGTCTACACATCCTACTTATGTCTACTCAGTCCTGTTCTGTAGATGTTAGGTGAATTCAAGAGAAACTCTAGCCGATTACGAGTCTCTTATGTATCTCGCCATAGGGCCCACTGCTGCGCTAATGGGAGCTGGTCTTGGTAATTCCACCGCGCTCGTCACTGATGGTCGTTTCTCGGGGGCATCTAGAGGATTCATCATCGGTGTGCCCCATTCGAAGCGAAATTATGTAGCAAATTCACACAGTTGGTCTCATTGACAGGCCACGTAGTTCCTGAAGCCATGCTGGGCGGTCCTATTGCTCTTGTCAAAGATGGTGATCACATTGTCATCGATGGAGCGACGCGAAGCATCGATTGGCTCGTAGAAGAAGAGGAGAAGGCAGCGCGCAGGAAGGAGTGGGAAGCTTCTGGCAAGAGCGCTTTGAAGGTAAAGAGAGGGATCTTGTATCGATATGCGAGGGATGTCGCGGTGAGTGTCTCTGTTTCGTCTGCATGTGTGCACGTCTGATCCGACCCCAAAAGCCGGCAAGCGAAGGTGCATATTGCGACTGACTCTGGAGACCACTTGTCTGTCATACCGCTGTAAGCGCTCCGGTTTCACCCTTATGAATATCGGACCTTGGAAGGTTGCTTTCGGATCAAGCAATTGGTCACTAGTATATACGTGTACTTAAGTCCAGCGTGTTCAATAGTTCTCAATTACCTGCATCCCCAACCAATACAAGAATGCCAAACAAACCTCGCATTCACCTTGCACTTTATGCCCGTGGCGGCCCCCCACCACCGGTGGGACAGGATCCCACGTATGTCAATACGCACACATAATCTCGCTGGGTCTAATATACTTCCCCTACTGGAAGTTACCATTGGGCCCTCATTATGGGCCCCAAAGTTGACACCCCCAACGAGCAAGGGCTGCGTTTTCATGTGAAAGACAGGGCGCAGCGTCAGGGCCATGTGCGATGGACCTTTGAAGAGATTGGCATCCCGCTGAATGCGACAAGTATGATTCTCGTGCGGATTACCATCGCAAAAGTGAAGGATCCACAGCGCGTACGAGGGATCGTTCAATCCGTTCCAATCCGAGGAGACACTGATCCCCACTGGACCTGCAAGTCGTGGGTGAAAGAGGCCATCGGCCAGCTGGACGCTGATGAAGATGCGTTGGGGACGCGCACCATGGATTGGGAGAGGATCCGGGATTTTTCAGTTTCATATTGTAAGGAGAAGGAGGCTACGGGAAGGTTCTCCACTCCATCGGATAAATGGGATTCTAGTAGACCGCCTACCTTTGACCTCATGCTAGATAAAGAGCTAATTCCACAAAAAAATGCCACCTTCAGACATCACTAAAGTGCAAGCGTCGTATATGTTCCATCTCTCTTTCCTCCGCTGTGGAGTATAAAAATTTCCCGACCTCATCTCTCCAAAATTTGTTCTGCGGGTTCACATTCCATGCCGTGGAATGCTCCCAGTATGATGGATACCACCCCGATGTCTCCCAATCCACAATCCCAACAACATCATCCCCACGAAGTAAAATATTGAGGCTACTGAGATCACCATGCGTGAGAACAGGCATTGGCCAGGGTCTGTCTTGTAAGAAAATCATCCTATTGATGTCCGGCCTGTTATCCGGGTGCGCCTGTAAATCATTCCGTAGAAAGCGATGAAAGTCGGCAGTTGTTTCAAAGGGACCAACAGTTAGGGAAGACCCAGGGAATCGTACATCGTATAGCGGTCCTCCATTAACGTTACTGATTGCCGGGCTAGGTGGGGGAATGGACCTAAGTTGTCTGATGAAATTCTGTAATTGATCCAGTATTTTCCTCTTAGACTCTTCTGATCTTGAATGCCACCTGCTTCCAAGCTTGTGCCCTTTTATCCTGTCCATAAGAATGTATGTGATTCCCCTGTGTATGAACGCGCAGTAAACCTTGGGCACAGGAATTGAGGTACGCTCTCCCACAAACTGCAACGTCGATGCCTCCCAAATGGGGACCAGAGAGCCATGCTTTACACATAGGCGTTTTGATAGCATGAGGACGCATCCTTCATGATGCCGTATCCGCCCAAGAATCTGCACGGCAGCAAGGACAGCAATCCGATGCATTAGAGTATTATGTATGCCGCCAAAGCGATTGGCAGCGGATGTAACTGATGCTCGATGGTGAGCTCCATTAGTGACGTGATCGGAGAGGCCAGAATGGATAACATGGTTCGGGGGAAGGTGCGCTTGGAAACTGAATGTATGTTGGCGACTTCCTGCACTTGTCCTCACCAGAGACTGTAGAGTAGCGTCAGTTTACAGTATGCCCTTACCCCCCTAATCATATGCATGTGCTACTAACCTTGAAAAAGGTTTTTATATTTGAGCGAAGAGCCGGGCGGGGCAATACTGTCTGCGATCGTATGGATGAGGGGATGTGTATACAATAGGGTTTAGAAGTACCCAATTCGCATCCATCGCAGAAGGGTGTTGAAAACAGTCCGAAGAACCTTTTGCAGCAGTCGGACGATATTCCAATCGCTATTGGTGTCCCAACTATCTTTTCGCTGCTCTTCCGAGTCAGCACAAAACAAATCATGTAAGCATACTTAATAGGTTTATCCGTTGACATACCTGCAATAAAACGCCCCCTCCCCCAGAGTCTACTGAACACTTTGCAAGTAACTGCTACTGTCCCTCAATAATGAGGGCGCCGGTGACCATTGGTACATCGTGCACGCAGTCCAACCGTCGAACGTGAGCAAGTTGATCGTCCGGAGAAACAAGGAGTGCCGGTCGAGTTCAGTTCCAAACTTTGGTTCGAATCGCACTTTGCTGAGCTGAACCTTGTATTTTATCCGCATTCGTGACCTCCCAAATGACCCTAATTGGTTCAGAACATGCTCGAATAGGCTGACACCTCGACGAAGGAGATATCAAAGTTAACTATGACTCTACCTCCTTCATTGTCGCTGCTGCTGATATTTGTATTCCGCGTTGCAAAGAGCCTGAAAACATCCAACCCGCGTTGCCCGCACCCCTCCCTGCTCTCGTTTGTAATTTTCAAGGTCTTAATTCTGCCCTGAGAACCAGGGTAATTCATCGTTCATCAGGGAGGTACGCAGGTGCCTCGGCATTGTCCTTGCATACGGAGATCGCTCAAAGTTGCTGAGGCCTATAGTTGTTGAGCTGATCTAGTGTGTCGCTGACGTGAGGTGGCGATGGAATTTCAAGATGGACGGTTGAGAACTTGAACGGCTGGGTAAACAATCATTTCACTCATAACGTTTCTTGGTCAACTCACTCTACACCTCAAGGAACGTATGTTGTATATGGTAAATGGACATTCGGCCTGCCAAATGACGATCACACGACAAATAGATCGTCCATTTATCTTTGTATGCAATGACGGAACCGTTCCAATTTTGTCTTTTCCCATTTTCAGCCTTTGTGCCGTTCTTTCCCCAATAAGAGCGCTGCAGAGGTACTCCTTCATACCGCAAGGGTAGCAAGCAAATCAGCAGTTTCGAATGCAAATGGGTGCTTCCAGACGGAAGAAACGCTGAAACGTGTAACGCACGAGGTTGGCAAGTTTTCTCATGAAAGAACACGGGCTTTTGCTTTTACCAGCTGAGAGTGAGACAATTTTGAGATGCGGGAGGAAAGTGACGCCGCATCAGTCGAATCCCTGGAGTACGTAGCTTGAGCCGATGATGATGTCAGAAGCAGATGGTCGAAGTTGCGACGAACGCCGCGGATGTAACCTGCAAGAGATCATCCAACCGAGAGAAGTAGCGGCCATTCAATTCAATTCAAACTAGACCACACGACCTCGGTAATATCTGAGTGAAGAATACAAAGATGGGGGAACGCCCTGGAATGGCATCCTCATACTCTACTGCAGGCGGGAAGCGGTGTCGAAGGGAAGATGCATATTTGGCCGCGAGAGCGAGGATTCGTTCCGCGGTAGTCCGTCGTTCTGGGGCGCCTTCCATTTGCTGCTGACGACCGATGGCGTACACCGGTTGATATCGGGTCTTGTCACTCCCGTCCAGAATATCCCGCGAGCGTAAATGCGGCCATTTCTGAAGTTCCAGCAACCAACTCGCCAGCTGTCTCTTTCCTGAGGTAGTTGCTTCTCCATGCTTATTAGCCTAAGCAACAAGACGCGCTCCGGCCGGACAACCAGAATCCCGCGGTCTTCCGCGCATTCCGCTATCATTTGATGGAGAGCGGCGACCTTTTCGCCATTGACTCGGAGCGAACGAGAAAACGGAGCAAATATTTTCGCCTGTTAACAAACCTGCCTAGGCGATCTGCAAGGAGATCAAACATTTGAACGGTCGAGGCATTTGGGACAATGGCGCAGATGAATTGGTCGGCCAGGGTGACGATGATGATGGAAACGATGGCGGATGGCTTTCCTTCGCCCGTGTTGAGCTGCATAGCCGTGTTACTACCAGAGAGAGGCGATGTCATCTTGTTGGCAGCCTCGGCCTGAACGGGTCAAATGAGGAAGTTTCCCTGCAACTGAAGCAGAGAAAGATGCGGTGTTACCAGGTAGGTACATCCAGGAAAACATAGCACACGCACGTGGATAAGTAGCCAATCAGGATGCGCGTCAGCACTCCAGCTATCGCGCCCTTCATTCTCCGACTCCCTACGAAGCTCTTCATCGAGGTTGTCAAGGTGTAGACAAAGCAACCTGCGAGTACGAGCGACGTCAACGTAGTTATGCGCCGCTTCCATTCGTCAGAGAGTTTGATAAGCAAAACAGAGGCAAGTTTTTGGGACACAAGCACTGCTTCAGATGCTCCAGTCCCTCATGGTTGATTTTGCACTGAGTACAGTGAGCTTCAGGCGTACTGAGAGTTGGTGGTTTCGTCAACTCCTGAGCGCTAAGGGAGATGTCGGTATTGAAACAATCTGGGAGCTGAGGTGTCAGGACTCTTCTTTTTCCTTTCACTTCTTCACTCTTCACATTACGTAACACGTAGACACGTTCACTTAATTACCGTTCCTTTTCATCAATCACTCGCTTATCAGTAAGTTCCAGGCCGCTCAAGACCAATGACGTAGGTACACGATGTTACTGCACCTGTTCCGCACCGGATCAACGTGCCGCAGTAGTCAGTAGCGTATATAAGACCCCCGTTGGTCTCCTGTAGTTCCTTAGCTTGGAATCCACTTGTTTGCAGCGGAATGCATCTCACTTGAGAGCCCCTCTGTATTGGTAGTGCGATTCTGAGCCTTCCCACATTATTCCAAGCTCCTTCTCTCTCACCTGTGATACACTTTGCTCGCAAACACTCCTCTAAACTGCTGTGTTACACCCAGACTCCAGGGTTAAGGAGACTGGTAGCTTGACTACTTGGTGGTTCCGTGATACCCGCATAGAGACCAGCACTCTCCCCACACTGTTTATATATGCTTGTCTGGTATAGACCTGATCTCGCAATCCTGCTCAATTTGCCTAGTGCTAGAGTGTGTATCTCTTGCTTGAAAGACAGCATTGGGTACATAGAGAAAAGGTTGTCTAAACAAGGATAACGTTGCTTTGGTTGATAGTGCACTATGACCTGTATCTGCAGAGCATGAGGCCATAGTGTACAACGCACGATAATGTTGACTGTTCCTATGTATACAGTGATTGACATGGCTGATCCTTAACAGTATTCCAAGTGGCTATAGTAAAGCCTGTATCTGAAGCAACACAACCAACTTGCTTAGTTGTATGCGCAGAACGTCAGCCAATATATCCTTTATAAGAGGGGGAAGAGACGGTAAGGAAGGGAGGGTTTCCTGTATTGCAGGTTAGGCGAATGAGGAGTGAGCTTGCTTCAGCGGCGAAGGGACTTGTCGTCAGATCACAGTTGATGTTCTTATCAAACTGGGCAAGGGTGAGTCTTCAGAGGCTTCAGATGGTCATGGAATGATCAAGTGAATAAAGCTGGGGGCTTTACCACTGGATCGTTGCCATTAAATACTATCTACACATGCGCACGGACCACATGACATCACTACATGAGGGGAGGGCATGTACTAGCATGCGTACTACATGAGGCAGACTAGAGTGTTCTATGATGTCAATAAGTAGCGGTTACGTAGAGATAAGGGAACGTGTCGTGGACTAGGCCATGATGTCATTGATAGCATAAATAGGAACGAACCGTGTCTCTCGTGAGGTGTTCTAGCCAAACATGCGGTGTAGTGGCGGATTCTAGGCGAAGTGGAAATTGTGAATCTGTTACAGTATCCGCCCCAGTTCCCTCACCCCCGATATTTGTGTGCTGCCCTGGTATGTTTCCTTTCCCCCATTTCATATGATGTGTCTGAGCTGCTGTGCACTTGCCGTCATTCCCCATTCCCAATCGCAAAACCCAGAGCCTTTACGGCAGTAAGTTTCGCTGATTGCCATGTCCCACGAAGGTTCGCCCTCACCCGCTCCTCAGGGTTTGACTCTTAGTCAGACTTCATTCCTCTCATATACTGCCTGGTACCAAGCATACCTTACCAATCCTCTAAACACTGGTCCACTGCTGTCTCCTGAAACGGTGACCACAAGGACAGACCCTCGGGTCCTCAACCCTCTCTCAACGCTGGCACTTCACCTGGCATCAGCCAATCCTATCTGTCGCCCTCTCCCGCGACGCCCTTCCGAAGGAGGCTCTTCCACCCCTTCATCTCCCTCTATTGCCCCAGGTCTGGCCCGTATGCTGCTCCCACAAGTGTTACGAATCCAATAAAGTCCACTGGACTTAGACGTTTTTCCTTCGCTTTCGAATGACATAAGCCAGATCACGTGACTAACCCCGTGATACATCACATGACGATGAAGATCACATGATCTAGACGAGACCCGACTCCTTCGCGACAAGTGTCGCACCCCTGGGCACCACTAGCCCGTTTCTACTTTCCTTATACGTGGGGCACTGCCCTTTTAATCTCCGTCCTGTGCAACTGGCACTGATGGCAGAAGTAACGACATACACGACTATTTAATTTCCGTCTCTTCTCTTCCATTTCAGAAGGCACTGCCTTTTATTGGCTCCGAAGACCCTTGATGCACGACGCATCCTCATGTCTACTTATTGCCCAATGGCCAATTATGCTCTTATGGTACAATTCCTCTAAATATGTTTATGGTAGCTATGACACACATGTACAAATATGAACCCATGAATATATATACGAGACACCAACTGGGACAACGGTCCTCAGTTTGGTTGTCTTGGAGTTTTCCCTTAATCAGGACAGACTTGCAAGGCCGCTACTCAGTTCCTCATTCCTCTTTGTTCTGTTTTCGTTTCAACAAGGCACACGCTTCCCGCGTGTGCACCTCCCCCTTTGTCCCTCGTCCCTGGCTGTACCAGCAAGTCATGCGTCACCAAACCAGATTTCTTTGACGGCGACAAATCCAAATACGTACAGTGGCAACGCCAAATTGCCCTGTACCTCGCAGGATTTGATGAGGCTCCCTCAGAGCTTCAGCAAGTCCTCATAGTTCTGTCTTATCTGAAAGGCAACAATGCAGCAGGCTGCTTTGCGGACCTGTTTACCCAAAAACATGCCGGCCACTTGGCCAATATTACCCTTCCTGAGCTCCTCAATGAGCTCGACGCCACTTTCCTGAAACGAAAAAGCCTTTCAAAGACTTTAGCGAGAAGTGTAGAGGAATGGAGTTTAAGCACTCGGAGCAACCAGTACAAGTCAACTGTCAAGCTTCTCAAACTGAGGAATTACCCTCAGTTGAGTCACCCTTATATATTCATGGGTTTGTATGTATATATTGTGGCATAGCTACTATAAACGTATTTTGGGAAATCGTACCATAAGAGCATAATGTGCCATTGGGTGATAAGTATAACATGCGGATGCATCGTACATCAAGGGTCGTCGGAACCAGTAAAGGCAGTGCCTTCTGAAATGGAAGAGAAGTCAACGGAGATTAAATAGTCGTGTATGTCGGTGCCAGTTGCATAGGACGGAGATGAGAAGGGCAGTGCCCCACGTATAAGGAAAGTGGAAATGGACTAGTGGTGCCCAAGGGTGCAACACTTTGTCGCAAAGGATTCGTGCTCTTCTGGATCATGTGATCCTCGTTATCATGTGATACGTCACGGGGTTAGTCACGTGATCTGGTTTATGAAGTGAACCTAACAACTCTGACTTGCGAGTGCGAGGGACCTTTACATGGAGCAAGGGAGATGAAAGGGGTGGACTGGGGTACACCGGATTAGGGCTCTCCCTTAGATAGCGAAGGGGTGGACTGAGTGAGCTACTTAGCTGCTTATCCGCTTGTTAGGTGAAAGTTCCAAGTGAACAAGACTGGGGTTACCAGCCGAGTTCCTTGGGTTTATATATGCATACTACAAGGCTGTACATGGCTGTGTAACTACCCTAATCGAGGCACTGCTTATCTGGGCTATGTGTGAGAAGCAATAGGTACATCAGAAGAGTCCATCAGAAAAGCATAGCCGAGATAACAAGAATAGAAAGTGGAGATTAATAAGGCATGTATGACATGAGGCATAGAATGGAAGAGAGCGGAGATAAGTGTGGGAACATAATTGGGCAGTGCTGACCAATATGGTTAGATGAGATCTGTATCTTAGATCGGATCTGCCATATGTCAGCGAGTGCGAAAGAAAGGAATTAAGTCCGAGAAAAGGGAAAGAGTCCTAAGTCCCTTCAGATAAGATCTTTCCCGCAGATGCACGATATCTGATAAGATGCCAGGAAATGCCGAGATAAGATAAGATCATCGCTAGAGGTTAAAGATAACCAAAAGGAGAAATCATAATGGGCGAGGTGTTGCGTCTATGCCGGTGTTTGCCATTGCTTCTAAGTCTGAAGCATGGAAATAGCGAGCCGTTACAGTTTATATGAGTCAGAAGCGAAAGAAAACGTCTAAGTCGTCTAGACTTTTATTGGATTCGTAACATTTCCACCCTGTTGCCCTAAAAAGGCAGTCAGAAAAGAAGCTCATGGAGCTTTGACAAGGAAAAGCCTCTGTTGAGGACTATTTTGTCCAAATGGAGCAACTCGTCATAGAGGCAGACTTCAGCCTCTCCACCCACGCCCAAATCTTGATTGGCATCGCTCACTGAGGGATTCACAATGACATCGTTGAGTACGTCGAGAGGTCTCGACTCTCTCTGATGGACCGCGATGACGCCTACTACGACTGGAAGGCCACCCTGATCAAGGCTGACCAGATCCTGGTGGAGATCGCCGATTGCAAAAGGGGTTACTCCAGTAACCAAACAACCTTCTACCCCACGGCTCACCCTGCATGGCAGTCTAGAAGCACTGTCTTGACGTCCGCTTCTGTCACAAGGCCTTCGGTCATGCCCGCCAAAGTAAAACCAAATGTGGCAGGAGTATACCCCAGTGTGGGCCAGCCAATGGATCTGTCCAAGGCACGTGCCGAGGGTAAATGTTTCAAGTGCGGCGGGGCCTGGCCCTGCAAAGAACACTGGAAGCCGGCGAGGTGTATCCACTGGTTAAACATAAGAGGGTGCAAGATGGAATACCGCACTCTAGAAGAGTTGAAAGCTTTGGTGAAATAAGCCGAAGCAAAGGGTTTTTCAAAGGAGGCCTGAGCCAGTCGGCAGGTACCTCCAAGGATATTCGTAACACAGTAGATAGCCCATTGTATAATAAATTTTCGAATCTATCTATCAAACAATGCGAATCCGAGACTGAGTGTGAGAGTGACCCCACATTACCTAAGGTGGTCCTATCAAAAAGCATGTTCGGAAATACATGCTTTGAGAAGGGAGTAAAATCCCAAAAAGTCAAGAAAGTTTGCTTCGCACCATTATGGAAGCAACTTTCAAACTCAGAAAAGCCTGTGATGAAGGTGCAGTCTCATCCAGAGACTAAGATTCCTGCCTCTGTGACCTCCTGGGAAGAGCCTAAGCAGCTGTGCGCTCACCACCCAGTGTCCACCCCTCAGAAAGAGTCTGAGCTACAGAGTGCTCACCATCCAAGGTTTCCCCTTCTCCCCAGTAACCAGGGAGGAGTTCGAGTCAAAGTGTTGAGAGATACGTCAAGACAAAGAATCCCTGGCGAAGTCAAGATCCTCTAGAGGATACAAAAGAAACCAGACCACAGACTGTGGAAAAACACGGTAGATCACACGACCTTGACATGGATCAGGTCAATATCAAATCAGGCTGACTACTGATCAACAGAGAAGTCATTATGTAGCTTCATACATAGCTCGTATGTCAAGGAAGTTAATAAAAACTTGATCAACCAGCTACGCAGAATGACGGATCTAGAGATCCAGTTCACCCTGAGAGAACTCCAATTGCCCCCTCATTACCATAACAGGTGAATCCAAAGATCAGCCAATTCGCTGACGCTTGCTGTGCACCTCACCTCAACTGATGGTAGCCAAATCCGAGCAGAAGCTTTGGTCGACTCTGGATGCATGAGTTCGATAATAGACACAGACTTTGTAGACAAACATAGTTTACTGTGTCATGATCTACCTAGACCTATCCCAGTCTACAATGCGGATGGAACTTTGAATGCCACCAGTAGCATCTCGAAGTTCACCATCGTGGAAATGAGTATCAGAGAGCACAAAGAAAGCATCTCCCTGGCAGTCACCAAACTGTCTACACATCCGATATTCCTCAGACACGACTGGTTAAAGGTACATTCACTAAAGATCCAATAGGACATCGGACTTGTTGATTTCAAATGTACTGATCACATAATACTGGCTCTCTTAGAGGCCGATGATCTCGAGGACACTGACAAGTGTATCCGAGAACAAGGTGAACGGTTATTCCGGATTGACATTCAAAATGTCTCCATCAATATTGCCACCGCTCAAGCTCAAGCGAAACCTGAGCCCACATTTGCTGAAGTAGTCCCCTCGCACTACTATGAGTACAAGGATGTCTTCATGAAGAAGAACTTCAATGAGCTTCCTGTAACAGATTCACAATTTCCACTTCACCTAGAATCCGTCACTACACGCCTTCACTGCATGTTTGGCTAGAACGCCTCATGAGAGACACGGTTCATTTCTATTTATGCTATCAATGACGTCATGGCCTAGACCACGACACGTTCCCTTATCTTTACGTATCCGCTACTTATTGACATCATAGAACACTCTAGTCCGCCTCATGTAGTACGCATGCTAGTACATGCCTTCCCCTCATGTAGTGATGTCATGTGGTCCGTGCGCATGTGTAGATAGTATTTAATGGCAACGATCCAGTGGTAAAGCTCCCCAGCTTTATTCACTTGATCATTCCACGACCATCTGAAGTCTCTGAAGTCTCACCCTTGCCCAGTTTGATAAGAACATCAACTGTGATCTGACGACAAGTCCCTTCGCCGCTGAAGCAAGCTCACTCCTCGTTCGCCCACCCGCATTACAAGGACTCCTCCCTTCCTTACGTCCCGCTCCCTCTCTTTATAAGGATATATTGGCTGACGTTCCGCGCGTACAACTAAGCGAGTTGGTTGTGTCGCTTCACTTGAATAAAGCTATTACTGTTGCCTTTAGGAGCGACCCCTCCTTTACCCAACAGGACCTTTATATCCTATCACCTTTCCTACCCAATTGACGATGGCCACCTCTTGGTCTCAGACGAGTTCCCCCTACCGATTTGTCGTTCGCCTCCCAGCATCGACATCTACCCCTAAAGCGCAGTCGGCCACGCGTAAGCCGCACTGTCGAGTATGTGGCGGTACCCACGCCGCCAAAGCGTGTCCAAAGTGTTTCAACTGCGGACAGGATGGCCACATCCAACGCACGTGTCCTAAGAAGCTTCGGTGTTACCGTTGCCAGCGAGAAGAGCACGTTGGAGCGAAATGCCCGTGGAACAAGGAAGCCAAGCAAGAGAGTGCTTCGGCTAACCCTGAACCCACAGCAACCCCTTCCCCACTTCTTCTCGACGTTCTCATGAAGATTCAGAAGTCGTTGGATCTTCTCAAGGCACGAGTTGAGAAACTCGAAAAGAAATCCGCCAAGCCAGCAGACGCACTGGCTCCCCTACGAAAGGACATTGCTGACCAAAGACGGGTCCTTTGTTCTCTCGACCCACTGATTCGCCAGGCCAACAACGGCCGCAACTGTCTCATTGACGAGACACGCGAAAAGCGCAAGAAGCTTTCAGAAGCTTTGAGAGAAGCTGCCCAAAAGAAGCTAGAGGAACATCTCAAGACCTTAGAAGTTCCTCAGCAAAACGAGGCAGCCACACCGTCAGGAACTGCGGAAGAAGTTCCCAAGGCCACGGAGATTAAGATCTCCATTCCCCCACCTACCTCCGCAGACAAGAAGGTGCCGTCACCATCGGCCACACCAAAGGCCTCGACCACCACGCTAAAAGGGCTTGATAACCCCATCTCGCCCACACCTTCTACCCTTTCCTCCCTATTCAATACCCCAGCGCAAACCCCAATGCCGACCCCAAAGCCTGAAAGCGCTGCGTTACCAAATCCTTCATCCCCACCGATTCCCATTTCCTCACTCTTCGCCCCAAAGAAAAGCAAACCCCTCACCCCAGAGCAATTGAAGGGGGCTGCTCTCTATAAGTTCTTCTCTACGAAAACCCTTGACAGAGAGGTCCTCAGGAAATTAGCTGACGACGCCTGTTCATGCCTCCCCACCTTGAAATGCCTCCCACATAGGACAGCCGAGGAGCGCATTACGGCATGGAATAGAAAGGCGACTGCCGAAATCCAAAAGGATCTATGGGAAAGAGCGAAGAACGCGGAGAATTCCGAACGAGAGCCCATACTCGGTCCGGAGTGCCGAACGCAATAGAACACTCTGGATTCGACGAGAGATCACACGGATGACAGATGACGTGACAACTCCCATCACTCAGTCTGGAATCCTGAGCAAAGGAAGGGTATGGTGTAACGGATTCACAATTCTCACTTCTAGAATCCGTCACTATGCGCCTTCACCGCATGTTTGGCTAGAACGCCTCACGAGAGACACGGTTTGTTTCTATTTATGCTATCGATGACGTCATGGT
>JBBPTS010000003.1:162298-198166 GCA_038094235.1 Fistulinella staudtii | reverse complement strand
GACCAACTCTGCCCAAGGAGAAGCTTTCGGATTTTGAGGGTGATTGATTAGTCATCTTACCGATTTAAACATGGTCCGTGCGCACTTCTTCTATCGTATATATATCTGCACAAGACATGGTGAATCCTCACCACTCTGGCCTTTTGGCTTAGATCAAGTGTAGTATCTGTTCTTAATAGTTTAACCACTATTATGAGGGCACCGCCCTCATTATTTGGTTATTAAATTTTTGCCGCCCTTGTCTCTCGCGAGCTCTGCTTGCAACTCCGAGGGCGTGATGACCCTGCCATTGCACTACAGGCTGGTGTTGTCGGGGGATTGTTTTCACTTTTGTCTTGTCTTTGCTGTCTCTACACTAGGTATCACTTGATGCCTGTTCAGGATGCTGCAAACACAGGTCAGGAGTTTGTAGTAGTACTACAAGTTTGGTGTATTGTATACATTCTTTATGTAACATATCTTATCCAAATGTAACATCTAATTCAACTTTGTTAGATAATATGAATTTAATGGAATCAGTTAATCTCTTCTGAAGGAACAGAGCAGAGATGAGACCATTCTTCTACAGGGAAAGAGCAGTTAGTTTGCCATCAGCACAAGACACAAACCTACTTGGCACAATTGGACCCTGTTGCTGTGCAGTTTCGCGGGTCGCTTCCGCCATGACGACAGCCATCCCACTAAGACAAAAGTCAGCCCCGGAATCACGCAATCCACCAAGAACAATCTTACTGGTGGAGGTGCCAATCTATGTGACTGGGAAATACCAATGTGTGAGATGATCTCGTAGGTTGCGTCGGATGATCGCTCACCAGTGAAGAATCCATGGTCCCGGGTTATCGGTGACGAAGCGGATGGTCACGTTGTCGGTGGTGTCGTTGCCTATGGATACGACATCGCGCCGAATGGGATTCACGAAATTCGTGGAATTACTGCCTGCAACCCTCACGACATCAAATGTATGCTGCGAGGCGTTCAATCATGACGGAAAGAAAGGGTGGTGTGATTCACATACGCCGTGCATATGTATCGGGTGCTGATTCTGGATCAGCATCGAGAAACGCGCAAATGACGTGGTGCGTACAGGTCCAGCAGGAGCGTCATTAGGGTGCGGAAAGCTAATTTCAATAGTCTTGTTGAGGGGGAGTTCATAGACACTTCCGTTGGGGAGCAGCTCAGACGGATGTCTTGCACCACTGAGAATTTGAAGGAGTACAGGAACCGGAGGATCAACATAGGACACGTTGTTGAACTCATAATAGCCATCAGTAAACCCGGAAGCAAGTTGAATATTGACATCTGCCTTTCCAATCTCAGGTATCCCAGGAGCACCTGGATTAATGAGTGGGTGAAGGTCCCCTTCGTCGAACGCGAGTTCGTATGGGCCAGCTGATGTCATAGGTTCCTCGTGTGGTGCTCCCGTGTATCGCAAGATAGCCATATTTTGACCACCATCAAACGAGGCGTTCGTTAGGCTGCTCAAGGCACGGATCCAATAGTTCCCAACATTCTTGTTTGCTGTCACCACCACCGAATAGCGTTGTCCAGCGTGGATGCGTAACGAGTCCACTTCCACTGGTTCCACTTCAATCCCATCTGCTTCGATGATTGTCATACGATGACCATCAATCGTAAAGTTATACGAAGGGAGGCAAGACGCAGAAACAATCCGGAAGCGATACCGTAAGCCCTGTCTGACACTGACAACCGAAAGCGGGACCGGTGGACCTCCAGGATAGCGACCCCGGCCATTAATCAAAGTCGAGTTTTCAGTGATTTCCGTGAGGATTTTTCCGAGTCGAACGGAGGGTATGTGATACCTGGGTGCACATCAGCCAGACCCTGACTATATACGAGTCGCTTACCAATCGGAGAGTGTAATAACCGTGTTCTCTGTTCCAAGACATGAGACGAAGCTCGCTAGGAATTGGATGAAAAATACCATTGTCAATGTCGTAAAGGTGTGCTAGAGGGTCGTTGGAATCATAGATAACAAGTGGCCCTCGGAGTCCATCGCAGTATTGAGTTGTATAGTGGGAGTGATACCAATATGTCCCAGTTTGTCCGGTGGTATTAAATCGCTGCTCGAAAGTTGCGCCCCGACAGACCGGGTACTGGGTGACAAATGGAACACCATCGGCCCAGTTTGACTTGGGCTGAGAAATTCCGTGCCAATGCTGTGACAGGGGAGTAGGGACCCAGTTGGCGAAGTAGATGTACGACTTACAATGCTAGTTTGTAGAGGCATGGTATTGTCCGTGAGTTCATTGAATACACGAACAGCAAATTGATCGTCCTTGAAGTGTGTAAGTCCAACGGTATATATGTTGTCGCGACTCTCACCTTTTGCGCCTGAATCAATGGCGCAGGGAATGCGCCATTGACAATAACCGCTCTATGAAACAAATAATTATAGGATTTAGAGCTACAACAACCAACAACAACCTACGGCCGACTGTACCCATCTGGTGCGACGATGGTATTAGCAATATGGAGTTCGCTCATGGGACCAAGTGCACTAGTTGAAGTGATCATGTAGGTTCTAGGATGGCTCCAAAATGCATTCCAGAAGAGGAATAGCAAAAATCCAAGGATGGACAGGAAAAACATCTCAAGCAACGCAAGGGGAGCCGGGATGAACCAGTGTGGGGTTTGTAGTGCCCCTGCATCCCGTTCCTCTCGGAAAACAGGAAGTTTGAGGCCATTCGAAGACGCCGAGTATTTGACAAAAGGCCCTAAAGCACCGACATACTATACAACTGAGATCAGCGAGGTGACTATGCATGAGCACTGAAGGCTAACACTTTGCTTGGTTTCCATATTTAAATCGCAAGTACAGAAAACAGCAGTGAACTTGGATATACGAGCCCAAGATTGAGGTTCGTCGAAAAGCCAGTGGGTCAAATTCGGAGTGGGCGACTTGTTGAAGCCTGCGAGAGCAACGCTCAGCAATGCCCACAGTAACGGCTAATGAATATCAAACAAACCTTGGCAGTGGGTGTCGGAAAACGAGGACTGCAGACAGGCAAAGGAAGTGACTCTACCACTGGTGGGCTAGAACAGTGCCGACCACTTTATTCGATATCACACCGCCGGGGTTACCAGTGTACATAGTAGTGCAGTGCCCGGTGACCGAATTAGTTCCGTTGCTAGCCTCTCCGGCTCGGCCCGCCAAAGGCCGCTGTGCACGTGACCGAACGCGTCGCGGTTGTGAAAGACCAACCTCAGCACTTTGACCGAAACGCTGCTTTGCGCACCACAGTCATCCAATGCCCGCTTTACGATCCTCCCAACTTGAACAGGAGCGCGCGGAATATCGCACAAGCATTACAGAGGCCCTTGAAGAAGACGAAGATCCCCTTGCCGCGTATGACGATTTCATCAAATGGACATCGCGGACGTTCACCGAGACCGATGCTAACTCGGGGCTTATTCAACTTCTCGAGGAGGCCACTAGAAGATTCAAGGATGATGCGCGGTACAGCGGCGACCTGAGATATCTAAAGCTCTGGTGTAGCTATGCGAAAATGGTCGAAAAGCCCACCCTCGTTTATACGTATTTGGTCAAGAAAGAGATCGGGTGTGTCTATGGGCAGTTGTGGGAGGAATACGCTCTGGCGCTCGAAAAGGAGGGACGGTGCGCCGCGAAACTTGGTCCATCGTTGCACTAAAGCTGATTATCTGTCTCAGACGCACGGACGCCGACAAGGTGTTTCGCACAGGTATAGCTCGCAGCGCACGGCCGATCGAACGACTCAAGAAACGATATCGAGACTTTCAGTCGCGTCCCGCACCCAAACCCCATTCGACTTCTTGTCGACCAAGTGGAAACCCAGACGTAGACGCTCTCCGACGGAATCCGTTCAAGAATCACGATACGGCACCCTCAATTTCTTCCTCGTCTTCAAAACCGCCGGTCAATGCCTCCTCAAGCACCACGAATAATCTTGCACCTGCACATGGCCGCTACGCACCTATGCTCGCGCCTCCAGTGCCAGGGAGGCGACCGGAGAAACTTCGCTTCAACCTCTCTCTGCTTTTCACTCCTTCTGGCGTCGAATATTCAACACAAGAAGTGCGTGCCCGTTCGATGGGGCTCTTGGGCAAAAAGTGGGGTCCACCGCCTACCTCGGAGATGCGCGATGCCTCGTCTGGCGCCGTAAAGGTCAACTTCAACGACGATGGATCCAAGAACACGCAGAACATGGGAGCCACTGCCGCAGGGGGCAAGCGGGAAAACGCCAATGTTGTCAGTGTTAGCGAACCCACCGTCACCATTAACACGAAGGAGGCATTGGCGGATGTTTTCGGCATGTACAATTCCCCGGATAAAACAGTCAAACGTACCATGCCAGGAAGCAAGCATGCTCCCGTGCGGAAGATCGAACTGATGAATGGACGAAAACCTGCATCCGATTCCAAGCCAGAACCTCGCGCACCACCACCGAGCGAAAATGCCAAGCTTCCGGGTCCAGGCAAGTCATTAAAGTGAAATGCTTAGGGATAATGTTAAGAGTTGCTTCTGATAGCCTTTAAGCCATTCGTGGACGAGGACTTGCCACGGAAAGAGAACCCTGCTCCTCCCCTCAAGGTACGTTATTTTCAAAGTCTCTGATTAGACGATCCCGCCCTCGCTCATGCACACATGCACTTTTGTGTGCAAATGATTTCTTTTTTCACATGTTGTAGTTTAAGCCGTTTATCGACGAGCCCAAACAAGCCCCCGCTGCGCCTACCCCTGAGGCAGGCCGTCGAGCACTCTCCCTCAAAGACTCGAGCGCTGTTTCAGGCAAAGATACCTCTGCAAGTACCACTGCTGTAAAACCATCGCATTCCATCGGATCGAAACCTGCCCTCAAATCCATCTCGGAAGAGTCACAAGGTTTACCCGTCTTCTCAAAGCCCTTTACACCGGTTTCTCAGAAAGAATCTCTCGTTCGACCCTCACAGACGAAGATTGAGCGGGACGCAAATGATGAAAACCAAAAACAAACACAGCCACTGTCACAGACTTTCGTTCCGTTCGTTGACTCAAAAACACCATTCAAAGTATTTTCTCGTCCGCCAGGTCAAGGCCAAGGCGAAAACGCATTTTTGGGCTCTGGCGGCGGAAGTGTGTTCACGCCCAAACCTACGTCCGGTGCAAGCCTCGATGTCGGGGCTGCATTCAAACCTTTTGTCGATAATGCACAGCCGGCTGTCACGCCAGCGTCAATGAAGAAATCGAATGCGCTGCAGCCGCGTATGGTGCCCATCCCGTCAATAGCTGAAGAGGTATCCACAGATGAGTCGAGCGAGGCTGATCCACGTGATACTGCTGCGGACGCCGACCCTGATGCAGAGGATGGTCAGGTCGTGAGCAGCAGCAGTCGTAGCGGTCTTTCGGAGAGCGAAGATGGTTACGTTTACGAAGGCGCCGAAGCAGATGCGGAGATGGAGGGCGCAGTCGTATCGTCGAACGACAGCCAATTCGACGATGAAGAAGATTACAACCAACACGCGCAAGGAGAGCAAGTCTGCGTGGATGAAGATGCGTTTCGGGAGGAAGAGGAAGAGGACAGCTATCGCCCGCCATTGGGTGGGAGATTTGGTCAAATCAACGTGATGACCCCGATAACTGAACGGACGTACGAATTTAGTACGAGAGGATTCCCGACGCCGACCAGCACCACGCGAGCTGGAAATGGATCAAACGATGACAGAGAATGGAGGGGGCGCGAAAGCGGCCGCTGCGCCCTTGAAGTTGCGGAGCAACTGGCCAGGGAGGTGCGTGAACAGGATGAAGACGACGACCAAGATGTACGTGACAGGGTGCCAACGGGTGAACTGGAAGAACGCACAGGTACACTCAGTCTTTCGGACTCGTTAGCCGTCATGTCGGCCTTCAGACCGACGAACCCCTGTGTCCCTTCCGATCCCCAGATTATTTCAACTCTTCTTTCACTTCTTCCTGCAGACGGAGATTTTCATGACCTTAGGGCACAGGATGGCGGGATGTTGGAGGGTCTGCAGCGATATGCAGTCCGTGTAGCGAAAAAGGGTGGGAAGGGCGGAGCGATGGAGGATGATGGAATGATGGTTAGTCTGGAGGGGAGGTCACTCCGGGTGTCAGGAAAACTTGGTGAAGGAGGTTTCGGTGCCGTGTTTTTTGCACGAGACATCACCAAGTCAGGCGGTGATGATGACGACGAGGATATTGATCTCGATGAAGTTGATGAAGACGATGGTGATGACCACCAAGTGGCGCTAAAGGTTGTGAAACCTCGCAATCTTTGGGAGTTCCACATTCTTCGACGAATCCATAAGACCCTCCCTGCCACCTTGACGCGCTCGGTCGTCACGCCGTATGCGCTCTACGCTTTCCGGGATGAATCTCACCTGCTGCTGGAGCTCTGTCCACATGGTTCGCTTTTGGATGCAGTGAACCGTGCTGGGCCGGCAGGAATTTCGCAACAAGGGGCTTGCATGGATGAACTTTTGGTCTTCTTCTTCACAATCGAACTGTTGCATTTTCTGGAAGGCATGCACAGTGCGGGCTTCATCCATGGCGACTTCAAGATTGATAATTGCTTGCTTCGCCTAGAGGAACTGCCTGGGGGCGCATCGCTACTGTCTGGTATATATCAACCGAATGGAGAAGGGGGCTGGAAGTACCGGGGCATCAAGGTGATTGACTTTGGGCGGACCATCGATACATCACTCTTTCCAGCACGTCAGAGTCAGCAGTTCATCGCCGACTGGCCCGCGGACGACCGAGATTGCTTCGAGATACGCGAGGGACGGCCCTGGACATACCAGACGGACTACTTTGGGCTCGCAGGCATTGTGTACTGCATGTTATTTGGAAAGTACATTGAAGCATCGTCGGTAACGCGTACAGCTGACTCTACGGAATCGGAGCCCATTTACAAGATCGCGACGCCGTTTAAACGATATTGGCAGACGAATATACTGACGAGGTTGTTTGACGTGTTGCTCAATCCTCGCAGAGTCCGGGAAGATGGGAGACTGCCTATTTGCGAAGAGATGGCGAGTACCCGGGGCGAGATGGAGAAGTGGTTGCAGAGCAACTGTAATCGGAGCACTAACACGCTCAAAGGCTTGCTCAAGAAGGTGGAGTTGTCGGCGTACACACAATGACCTTGTGTATTTTAGCGGTCGCGTGCATCCTACTGGTCAAACTTGGTAATGTTGGCACGGGCACCAGTGACACCGTCCGGACAGATCGGAGAGTCGTCACGAGCTGGGACAATAATATCGCAACAAAAATGTGGTCGACAGTACCCTACTTGGACACAGATATGTTGGCTGTTATATAGTATTAGGTATAAAGTTTGAGGATTGACTAGGTTCGCGCTTGTACTATTGTGTGGAAGAAAACCTGGTCTTGGCGCAGCAAATACATGCAAAGCCAAGTGACGTAGATGAGATAAGGCACTCGAGCACTGCAGCGGACCAGCTTGCGTTCGAAACACCATCACTCGTATGCACAACTATCGACCCCACCCCCACCTCTCCATCCCACACGATGCTTATCGATCGCCATCGAACCCGGGGTCGTATCCCCTCGAGGTGGGTTCCGCGCCAAACGCGAGTGATCATCTCTTAAACCCTTGGGACGCTGCGACCCCAACTATGAGGAACTCGGCAAACCGGCTCGGTGTTCCTCCTCACCCGCGCACACGCACTCGCAGTGTCTTAGAGCCCAGGCCCCATAATTTAGACTTCCAAACTCCCGAGACGCCAGTACACAGAGTTGCGTCGCAGAGACAGACAGCTCATGAGTATTACCACCGATCGAGCAGGTCTGACAGCGGACATCCCTTTGGTGACGAATTTAGCAACAGAAGTGGGCTAACCTCGCCCTTTTCTCCTTCGGTCAATCTGCCTGCAGACTCAGAGGTGGGGGGTTTCCTTTTGCAGGTTCGGCCGGTTCTTCAATCTTGATTATAGATGGACTTCAGACTCAACTTGTTGACCCGAGAGTTATCCAATATGACGTGTGTGGCTCAGCGTTGTCATGCTGCTGCGAGTAACTGAATCCCTCTTAGTCTACAGTCAGAAGAAGGTCTCCGACGATTCCAGCGTGGAGAGCTTGCAGAGAAAGATGAAGAATGGCACCATCTCGTCCCTGCTGAAGCACGCGAAGCACTTGGAAAACGAGAAGTCGAGCGGCAATCTGTCCTCTTTGAAGTATTCAAGTCGGAACGAGACTATGTCGCAGACCTCAAACTTATCAAGGAGGTAGGAGCAAATCGTGACTTTCTTCCTCCCTATACTCAAGTGGATCAAAGGTCTTCATCGAACCCTTTGCCACGGCTTCTCCACCAATAATAAACGATGCAAACAAACAGCAAAATTTCTTGTCTACCGTCTTTTGGAACCTAGATCAAATATGTATGCGTCATGAACATATGTTGACAGCTTTATTCGAAAGGCAGCAAGAACAGCACCCTATTGTCCAAAGTGTTGCTGATATCATCCTGGAATGTGCGTTCATTCCCTTGGGCAACTCTTGAAGTCACACTCAACGTTTATCAGCCGCCTTCCAATTCCAAGGAGACTATGAGTCCTACATTAAACACTACCCGCTCGCAGAGCAACGGCACCGTACCGAACTTAAATACAACAGGCGCTACCAGGAGTTCACTCAACGCTGCTCGCAAGATCCGCGACTCAAAAAGAGAGACTTGGTCACTTTCCTGTCGCGGCCTGTGACCCGTCTTCCACGGCTCAACCTTATTCTTGAGCATATTCATAAATTGACAGATGAGAATCATCCGGACTCGGAAGATCTCCCAGTAATCTTGTCTATCTTGAACGAGTTCTTGAAAAGTACACAACCCGGAATTGAGGCTGCAGAAAGCAAAGTGAAGTTCTGGGATCTCTGTGAAAGTTTGGTATTCAACAAGGGAGAAATAATCGTAGTGTATTTATCCATTCGCCTTCGACTGGTGCTTACATCCCTTTTCAGGAACTGGACTGGTATAGTGATGCCCGTTCGCTCATCTATGCCGGAGCGGTAGCTCGCAGGTCCAAGTCCGATATGGACTGGAACCCTTGGTTTGATCTCTATATGGCACTACTAGATAACTTCTGTAAGTACTTGCCCAAATATGCCTTTTCCACTAACTTTCTTGCAGTGCTAATAACAAAGGAAGAGAAACGGGGCGGTGTAGTGAAACGCCTAGTTATTTCTCGGGTACGTAACTTTGCAGTTTCGAGAGGTTCATGTATAGATGATATGTCTAGCCTATTCCGCTAGAATACCTCAGAATAGGCGGCTTCGATGACCCACCCGAATCCAGGAAAGAGCGCGTCGAAGAAGGGGGCATCCTTGACAGTTTACGAGGGGCTTATCGTTCCATCTACCCGTTCACAATTTATCATGCAGCCGAAAAATTGACCCGGCGATATACACTATATGCTCCATCCGAATCCACTAGGAAGAAGTGGTACGATGCTTTGGTGGATGCGAAAGGAGTCGATGATGTCAGACATGACGCAAATCAGGTAAGACAACAGCTCTTAACACGGACTCTCTGCTCAGATCATAGTTGTTAGTGGTTCGTAATTGAAGTCATCGAGGACGGTGCCTTTCGGGTTCCGGGGACAAGGATGGTTCGGCAAACGGCGTTGAAGAGACCGCCGTCAGGTCGAGTCATCCAGGCGGTGTCGTTTGGTATGCATGAGTTGATCAGTGTAGTTCGAATCAGCTAAGCGTTTCTGAAGTTGCCAACGGCGGGAAAAGATTTATGGCTGTGAGCTGCTCGACTGGCATCTTCGTGGGTTACAACGGCGAAAGTAACCGTTCGCATGCCCTTCCAGGCTATGATCTGCTCACGGTACCATCAGATTATAGAAAGATATTGTCATTCGAGAATGTCAAGAGCATTATTGTGCTTCAAGACTTCAACAAGATAATCATCCACCATGATAATTACCTCCTATCTTATTCGCTTGAAGTACTCGCTCGAGTTTCCCAATACCAGTCTCCACCAAGTAGCCTTGATGCATCTCTTGAAACAATTGCAGGTCAGGCTGGCAACGTAATATGTTGCCAGGCCGGAGAGATAGAGGACAAGACTATCAGTAATACCTCTTTTCTGCTTCGTTTCCTTATCTGAATCGTGTTGTTTCCAGTTTTTTATGCCCTCAAAAACTTCCTACAAGTTACTATACATACCGTGGAGGTCTGCCATCCTTCTGAAATTCGAATGATGTCACAACGGGGCACCAACCCCGGTTTCCTTTCATTCCGACCGTACGGTGATGTAAGTCGCGTTTCTCTACCTGGCGATCAATCCCTCAGCTGTGATCTAGCCCATATATGTTCCAAAAGACGTATTTTCTATTACGCCTTTGGCAAAGACAGTAGCCATTTGCACGGAACGAGGTATCGTCATTGCGGCCCCAGGCAGGCACGTAGTACATCCCCTTCCACGACTTGTTCCTCCTGATAGGCTGCTCTAGTCCTTCTGTATCTGTCGTCCCAGATTTCGGTGGCGCTTCCAATAATTCCGCGATGGCAGACCTTAAAACTCGATGTGAGGCCGCCAAACCTCTTGGACTAATCAGACAGGACCCCACTGAACTCATGGTTATTTACGATAGTAAGAGACATTGTTCCTGTGATTTCCGGGATACATCTCAGCCGCCCTTGATAGCTATGGGTTGCTATATCACCAAACATGGTCACCCCACACGTGATTCCTCGTTTGTTCGATGGGAGATCACCGCTGCTTCTTTCGCGCACCGTCCCCCCAACATTGTTCTTTTCTCATCAGAATTCATTGAAGTTAGGGATGCACAGACATGTCTGCTCAAACAAGTGATCGAGGCAGTCGATATACGTCTTCTTATCCAATCGCCGCTGTCGTATGGGTCCCTGTTAGTTGCAATGCAGGGACAAAAGGACGATGAAGATGGTCAGAGTGATCGGATAGTCGAGCTTGTAGAAACGGAGGAAATCACACCGAAAACACCTACTGCAGGACCGTTTAGAGGCAACGAAGCCTTGTGGGACGAGTGGGATATGTGATACCTGTAGGTGCCATTATTTGCCTTCAATGGGCGGAGGGTCGAGATGGAGATACAGAATTACGGATACCGAGTAATTTATCATAAAGCTAGCTTTTGGGCAATATGCACACGTGTAGAATACAACCAGATGTTATTTTGCGACATTGACGAAAGCGCCACGTGGGCCAAACTAGTATAGCGACCTCAGCCTGCCCACCTTTTAGCTTGGCACGGTAACCGTGTTCGGGGAACCTTGTCCGGAGCATGCCATTTCTCGTGCAAGGTGAATGATCATTGTGAGTGGTGGCAAGGCGCACACCAATAATACACCAGCTACCGCAGCGGGTGACTTTAGGGCAACCACGAGCTGGAAGACAGCCATGCAGAATATCCCCAGAAGGGGAACGGCATGTAGAAATCTAGACAGTGTGGCATTATTCTAGGTAAAGGTATTAGTGAGAAACCCAATAAAATGAAAACAGATCAGGAGAAATCAAAACGGGGGGTGGGAAAACTGACTGGAAGAAAACTGGCGTTCACAACAATGTGGAGGTTGATGGTATATACAAATAGTGCCAGCGTCATCGCTGTCAGGGCATTTGATGCTGAGATGGCGTGTACACTATGGCCGTAGACTCGTTATGTATGCGTCCATACAAATCCAGGAATGACGAACGCAAGGAATGCCATAAGCTGTCCGGTCGCCATAATTATCAGCTTTGAGCGGCCACCAAACACGAAACATGCATACCAAGTTGAGTAAAAATTTGCGCAAGTCGTCCAGTTCTCTTGTGAGCTCCAGAGAAAGGGGAGACTCATCTGATGGGTTGTTTCGGGGTGGAAATAGAAGTTCACGAATGATGGTCACTGTGTGAGATGGCATCGGAAAGTAGGGTGTTCATGCACGGGTCTTTCTTGACCACATGGGCAATATACAAGAAGATGGATCGTGCCTAATTTAGTCAGATAATGATCAAGCAGGTTGGGAAACAGCAGCGTTTAAATGCCAACCGCACGAATATTCCAGGCCCCAAATGGACAATGGTCTGGAACATGTTCACGGAGATCAATACCTTTCGAGCAAAATCAGAAGACATTGGTCTCGACAAGGAGAGTAGATCAGGCGTTATGCCGATTCGAGAGACAGCCGACATCATTATTCTGTGGAGAAAAGCAGGGGTCTAGACTATGCGACCAGCCTCAAGTTGGCTACTTGCTGTGGGTTGCTGTAGTGACCCTGGAAGTCGTTCAAGCTAACGGCAAGGGTCTCGAACATTTGCTAGGGCCTAGGCTGATCCAGAGCATTAGAGATCTAGACCACTGGTGAATTGACTGAACAGTAAGAAACCTGACCGTGGTTTACTTTTCAAAATATCTTCTGGCTGAGAAAGGTATCGGACAATCTGGGAGCTCTGATTGGCTGGTTTACATCAGAGCTTGTAGCGTGGTCTTTTTACTTATTTGTGACCCAAGAACAAAGGGGTGGAACTTCGGGCCCGTTCAAAGGTCATAAAGCTGGTAAGTAAACTCACGCCGTAATTTACCTTCCAGGAATAAATTATTGGCTATCTGAAGCTCACCAATCAAGAGGACATGCCGTCCGAAATGATTTCCCAAAGTCTAGACATGGTAAGATGATACCTGGTTCACTATAAACAATGAGCGAATACCTGACCAACGATATGAATCAGTAAATCCGAGTCAGATTCGGCGTCATGGCACAGTAGCTTGCACTAATTACGTAACATCATAGTAATCAGCATTTGCCGTAAAAGGCAACAGCTTACTTACAGCCCAACCGCCAGGTGTTTAGGTTGGCAGCCTCATGTCCTACAGGTGAGGCTGGTATTTTTCAACGACTTTCTGCTTTTAATCTCCTGCCCACGTTGACTCCGTTTCTGTCAGTTTTTTGCGCGCATATCAGTATCACGATAATCTTGACCCTCGATCTCGCAGCTCACACCTCGTCAGATGAATCGTGACATGGATGAGGATGAGGATTCCCTCTTTGGCTCCCCTCCTCCATCCCCAGCCAGAGGTAGGTCACCGCCCCAGGAGACCTTCACCCAAGGAGTGGTAATTGGAAACGCCATCCCGAGTAAGAAGGTTGGCGGAAAAAATGTGGGGACCATTGCACTTCCTGGTTCCCATATGTCATGTGCTGAACTACCAGCCAATCTCCCAGCTTCGAGGCTGTCATCTTCCCGTTCTATGTCAAATCATAAGTTATCGAACACGGCACCGCCTAGTATTTGTGGAATGCCCACTCCAGCCTATGCGCCAGTAGCTGTGTCTCAGTCATTCACTCGGTCAGCTCCTTCCAGGACATCCTCGACCGCTAGCGCTATCCCTTCTGCCCCCACCTCCACCAAAAGGCGAAAAACTTCTAAAGCAAAATCTCTAACGCCAGCTCTACGCACACCGCCCATCGCCTTGCCGGATCCAAATGAACCGACTCCAACGAATTTTCTTCGCTCGCAATCCTCGTTACTTGGTCTTGCTGGTCTTGTGGGCTGTGTTAAACCTTCACGTTTGTACGCTCAAGGTTCCCCACTTCCCTCCCAGCGGCTCCGATCTCAACCGCCTGTCCGTGGTTCAACCCCAAACAATCCAATTGTACTCGATGATGATCAGGACCTTCCACCTGCTGGAGATCAGTTCTGTTATCAACTTCAGCATTTGGATCAACTCGATCCCAAGATTTTGCGCTCAAATGTTATAAACTCTCTCGTGAAGGAAAAGAACATATTTCCGGTCCTCGAGTCCCTGATCAAACTTCTCGGGGGTACACCACACCATCCTTGTTCAAGTCATCCACCGGAGCCTTTTGCGCGACCCTACGGCCACGGAATCTTCAATTCGCAAACCAATTCCCCCGTCATTCCCTTATCTACTACTGGTGGTTCAACTATAATAGCTCCCACTGCTCCACCCCTAAAACGTCGAAAGCTCAAACACGTACCCGCTGGGGCAGCTGATTGGAATGTCCCTTTCCCGTTCGCGGCTGGCGAGGGTCCTGAGACATATCATGATACTTGGGCACGGGAAAGAGTGAAACAACTGGTTGCCCAGTTGCTAGGACTCGTACAGGACGCTACTAAGAGGGCTGCTATCAAAACGGCGAAAAGCAAGGACAAAGTACAGACTAGGGCCCAAGGTGGTCAGTCGTCCAGAAGTGCGTCCGTGGAGACCCAAGGTAGAAAGGGCAGCTCGACGCAAGCAACGGATGCAAGTTCAAGTTCGGAAGGCACCGTGATGGGCCGTACGCCGAGCGATGAGACATCGACGGACGATTTGGGCCACTTTCTGGCCTCGTTGGAAAGTTCAGATGTGCTTGGTTCGTCGGCTTCTAGTAACACGGAAACGCCTGGGGAGTCACAAAGCACAACTGAAGAACTTGACTCCGCGGCCTCGTGTGATAACTCAGCTTTCGAAGAGTGGCTAGCCCAACTCCAGCGGTTCTTACCCGAAAATAATGTGTCCACTCCGGAGTCAGATTGGGGCGCTCGCTCGTCAGGTTCTCCAGCCCCTAGTACCACACAGAGCGTGCATGTTCCAGCGCAATGTAATGCTTCGATGACCCCACATACAATGGGTGATGAAGCAATTGATCCCGCCTTATTAGCCATATCTCAGCGGGCGGGATTAGCGTATCAGTCACACTCGCCAGCGCCGCCGACACCTATTCCTGGTGGCCCAGAAGACCTGGACCACTCTCCAACCCCACCTCCGCTCTCTCATTCTCCGCGTACTTCGTTGAGCTCCCTCACGGAACCACTCACACCGCTTTCCGAGGTATTCTCCGATATACTGGCAGGTGACGCAACCCATCAGGACCGCGGTCACAGTATGTACCTTTATGTTCCTTGATTTGCGGAAGTCGTACTTATGAAGTACTTTTCTAGATTCTGCTACCTTAGAAGAAGAACTTTGTTTACAGCCTACACATCGAGGCTTGTACTCGGAAGAGTCTGAATCGCCTTGTATCACTGCGGCACAGAAAGGAAAGGCACAGGCTAGCGTTAGTGTTACTGCGACGCCGTTCACGCCGAGCCGGTCGACTGTCAGCTCAGTCTCCACCTCTAAAAGCTCGCTTGACAAACAAGCGATCCTGGGGCGAGCACGCGAACGCCGGAATCAGCTGGTCGCAGAAATTGAATGTACGAAAAAGGAGGCCTGGGCAGCGAGCATCGAGAATGCGGTGTTGGTACACTTTACGAGGAATGGATTGTCGACTTGAAAGATGTTCACGTTTGCAACTCGGTAGAACGCACGTATTTCATGTAAAGGTTTGCACGCGCACGGATAACAAAGATGTCTCATCCAATCCATTGAGTAGCGGAATTGCACAGTGTGTGCACCCCACGGGAAGCGCGGCCCGGTCACCGCTCTCACAAGTTTGACGGATGTGATAACCGTTGGTGCATCGCAAGGGCAAGTGACTTTCAATGTCTGGCAGGACTATCGGGGGATGCTCGAAGTTCGAGGGAATCTCAATGCAAATACATACTCAGATTTAGGTGCGAGTTTGTTAATCGAGTCATTCCTTGTCATTCTTCTGCGTTAGCACCACTTGGCATGGTACACTGTCTCATCAACTTGCGTGGGTAGCCAGAAGATCACAAGGCTGCGCCCAACTATATAAACGTACATACCTACATCGTGCATCATGGACGAGCCCGCCTATGATAACTATCCCATATTAACAAAACATTGCCCCAAGCTTTCGCGTGCACAACTGGCATGATTTACCCATTTCCTCATTCCTCGTCCTCTTCACCCACTTGCCCCACTGCTTCGTGGACACATCCCACGCGCATGTTCCAAGCGCCTCAAACTTCTCGTGCTCGTTCAAGAGACCCTGAATTTCCGCTGCTATTTCTTTCGCCCTTCCCCTAGCACGTTGAGCCCCAGAAGCGAGACCCTCCGCCACTTCCCAAGCCACCTCTTTCGATAGTTGAGCACCAGCAGTGATCGCCTCCGAGGCATCATACAACAACTTTGCGCCTATCTCTCTGATCTCTTTGGCCCGCCTCCGAGCGCGCTCGTTCCGCCCATGCAAAGTTTCCTTGACCATCTCAAACGACTCTACGCCCTTCTCCCATCGCATTAATGACTGCTCAAAGAGTGTCGTCGTTTCTGTGATGATTATCTGAGTTTGACGAACAATCGCTCGGACGAGATCATCGAGCGCATCGAAGATGTCCTGCATATCCTTGTTCACGGTAGTCAGGGCAATAGCACCGTATTCCTTGACAACGGCGGAAACGGAAGCGTGTGTAAAGGCACAAATCGGATTTGCGGGAGCGGTCGGACCGGGATGATAGGAAGCAGTAGGACTTGTCTCCGGTATCACGGAAAGCGCCTTTGGTCGGTCATCCATCAGGAGGACAGAGCAGGGAGGTTGCAACATGAGCTCTTTAGGGAACTCGAGACTCTCCGACAATGTTGAAGGTATGATGCGTCGGAAGTTGGTAGGGTGTGCACGTGACAAAGTCATTGACGTCGACTCCACGTTAAAGACTGAGAGCGAAAGTTCCCTGAAGGAGGTCGACACTGCTAGAACCGAACTGTCCAACGACGTAGAAAGGGGAAGACGTTCCCGAGAGGGCGACGGTCGAAGAATTTGCCAAAGAAAACCGGAGGTGTGGTTTGAACCAAATGGTGCGAAGGTGGGCGAAGCGAAATATTGGAGGGAAGTTGGCAGCGCAGCCCGAACGATGATTCCAAGGACTAGAGAAAGAATCGCAATACTGCGAACTCCCATGAGCTAGTCACGAAGAACGAAGTGGTGCCAAACCTTACATCGTCAAAGCGTGTGGACTAGCCATCACACCTTTAGGCGTATTGTTGTCGCTAGACCACAAGCGAGAGAAGGTGCGATAAACACGTGTTGAATCTAGCATGTCAACTGTATCTTTGTTAATTACTAAAGGGTCCTCTGGTGCAGTAATCCGCAGCAATCGATGGCTAGGAATATCAAGTGTTCCCGGTGTGTCCTGAGGGAAACCTATTTCTATGTCGCTGAGATTCGCAAGTTCACCCGAGTACGATGGTAAAACTTGAACAGGTAAGTATAGCACGTGTTGGGGTAACCGTGGTGGGCGGCATGGCATGAAGACGACCGCAAGAGGACGAATGTTTGCAGAGGTCATCAAAGCCAGCTATGCATTGTTGCAGTTAATTTAGCGTCCAAAAGTATCAAAAACCTACATCATCAAAGTCATGCGGCCGAAGAGTCCTGTCGAGTACGGTAATAATACGAGGAAATGCGCGATCATGCTCAAAGGAACCCGAAACGGTCAAGTGACGTGTAGATTGCAGAGTGGCCAAGTCGGAGGTAACGGCGAGACCAGCACCATGTACGACTTTCTGCAATAGCTTGTGAACTATGGTCCACTTGAAAACAGTGGAGATTCCGTAGAGAAAAACTTTAAGCTCGGGTCCAGATGAAGAGGGAACTGCCGCTGCTTGCGACTCGACTGGGAGAATCTGTGATGCAGAGAGCATTTCTTCGTCATTGACTTGACGCGCGTCTGAAGAACCGTCCAAATCGATAGGTGACAAGGGAGCAGCAGAGTCGTGTTGAATTTCTTCATAAGATGTGCTAAGAGGCTCTCTACATGAACTAGTGATGGGATCCGGAAAGGATAAGCGAAGATCACGGGATGAATTATGAACGGTAGAAGTATGGAGAGAGCTAGAGCGGGACGAGCTGAGGGTGCTGATCATGCTTTGATCGAGACCTTCCTTGACAAGTAACTCCTCGAGGGAGGTCTCTTGAGCGGGACTTGAGTCATAAACAGGAGAATGTTGGGGCAGGGAAGGCACGTGGGGATTGGGCGCAAGGGCGCCATTGTGCGCACCCTCGTCGGCGCTGTCGTCAATCAAACCTTCCCAGGCATCCACGTCCCCATCACGAGAGCTGCCGTAGCTCAAAGAGGACCGTCTTGACCTGGAGCGAGAAAGATCCTCATGATCTGTCTCTCGGGAAGAATAGATCGAGTCGTTGTCGTCGGAATCCCTGTCTGTGCTGGCAATGTCGAGCCAGTCAGAGTCGGAGTGGCTATCATGTTCTAAAACTGCAGAATTATCAGTAAGAATGGGCATTTCTTGGAGCGCTGGTAGTCGTCGTAACAAAAGGGGTCGAGTAAGTCGCACTCCGCAGAGGCTTATGTAGCAGCCACTGTCTTTGGCTCTGTTTGACTCGCTCAGGTCGGCTGCTGCTAGTCACAGCCATGCCAAACTAGATCTAGTACGTTCACCCGCCAACTCGCGTTGAACACGAGATGGCACTGACGAACTTACCTCGAGATGTTCTCGTCCTTGTATGTTTGCACTTGTCGGTTGAGGATGTCCTTGTTTTGATGCAGGTGATGATTCGCGTGGTTGCTGGTGGTGCTGACACGCTGAGCACATTGCAACCACGTAGACATGTCGTGCCATGCACGCACTTGGCTCGTTGGACTACCTGTGGCGAAGACTCCTCTCAGATTGGGACATCCCTCTCGACATTCCCTCGAATGCTCTCCTAGCTTCTCTCTCGAGCCATCTCTTACGCGAGGCTGCCGTCAAATCTCTAAAGTTGGACAGCAGATGGAGAGATCCCCGCCTGGAAATACGTCGTGCTCTGTGTATCATCTCGCAGAACTCTTCCTTTGTCGATGGCATGCGCCTCCTTCCTGGCGGCCGTTGGCTCGTCGCGCTTCAATATGAACAGACTGGAAGAACACATGTGACACTCTGGTCCACGGATGATTCCCATTCGATATTTAAAGCAACCGTTGCAGGTCGAGTTCGGTTTTTGCATGCTCACCATAATCATGAACTAGAGCAGATTACGATCGGCATTGCCTTCGCACGCGGCACTTATGAGTAGGGGTCATTTATTTATCTATCAGAAAACAAGTCGTCATTCAACACCACCAGATCCATTCGTGTTTACAATGTTTTTTTGCAGGGCAGCTCCTTACTGCGTTACTCTATGGTATTTGAGGCGACACCGAATGAGCTTTATCCTATAGGTCGAATAGCGGAGATGAAGATCCACGGTGAAATCATAGTTGCAGTGTTTGTCCCGTCGCCCGCACCGTTGGAGCATGAAGGTCGGATTGTGTGCATTAACTTTTTTTCGAGAGTTACTGTGGTTCTGGAATGTCCAGATTGGGTGAGCCTGGCATATATATCCCAAGGAGACGCTTACTCACGATTAGATCAGTCGTTTGCATGGGGTCGTCTTAGAATTTTCCGTCGGCATTTTGCTGTCACAATGACTCGTCATACTCTCCAGCACACAATCGCTTTCTATGACCTGCCGTCCGCTGTCCTCGACCAACACCGTCTTTCCACACCCGCACTCTGCTGGCCGGAGAAGCTGGCCACTAAAAGTTCGTTGATAGCAAGCACTTCGTGGACTTCGGAATATCCACTTGTTTTCGAATTATCCGAGGGCGTATCCACCAGTGGCACGGAAGCCTGTTCTTTCACCGTCTTTGGACATCCGGTCGGTATGCAGTGCATGGACGGCAAAAGCTTGGGTATTGATATCCTCCGTGTGACATTTGATGGGGCGAATGTCGGATGTGCCCTCACCGTTGTACCGTGTCGTTCCATCCCATCCGCCGGCGAGGTTCGAGTCTCTCCTTCGGGAAAGCGAGCGGTTTGGCTCAACCTGGATCCTGATACCCATGAATGCACTCTCATGAAGTTTGCTCTCGGGAGAGCTGGGAATGAGTCTTGCATCTCTACATTGATGCCGTCATTGTCGGGTTTACCTCTTAGCCCGCGGGACTTTCATTCCTTTGTGTTTGATGACGTTTCGTGCCGGATGGCTGTCGGCCTACCTTGTGGAGAGCTGTACATGTTGTACTATTAGCGTTTGAATAAATTTGCAGCCATAATCAGCCCCTATCGTTTACTAACCCGGCACGTGAGCAAAAGCTTGACTCGTGGAGGGGCAAAGCAAACCTGATCCTTGTTCGATCGTTGCCTCACGAGCTCGTCCTGACATTGAGTAGCTACCTATCGCATCCACCGTTCTGTCGAACCGTGTTTGCGATCGATCTGGGACGTGCCAGTGTGTCGTCCGACCGCAAGCACTCACGCAAAGTCTACAATGGAGCAGGAAATCGACCGCTTTGTACAGGCGATTTTAATTGCCGTCGATCCATCCCAAGTCGCACTGCATCACCAAGCTCTCGAGTATCTTTCCAGTGTTCAGAAAAATGTACATGAAACATGGCGTCTCGCTTTGGCCGTGTTCATCGAGGCAGACTCCCAGGGGCAGGGCCACAAGTACCCTCCTCAGGCTAGATTTTCGTCCCTGCGCATGTTGGACGAGTTCTTTGACGACAGGCAAGCCATGCATTGTGTATAGCATCAATCAGCTTGACTTAATCACACAGATTTGATCTCCTCGACGACGAGACATTCCGAACAATGCAACAGTCTATTATGTCTTATATACAACTCGAATATGTTTATGGTCATGCGGAATCCACCGCAACATGTGCGTCATGTTCTACTCTCCGCCCTTCTCGGTATAATCGAGTTTGTCCCAGTCCTACGCAACAAGTTCTCGCATACACTCACTTTTTTCTTTCTCTGTACCTATGTGCAGCAATGGCCTACGTTCTTTACCGACCTATTTTCCCTCCTCCGTGTAGCGGAATCGAGCTCTCAGCCAAAATTCAACTACCACGTGTCACTGTTCCTGTTTCACCTCATCCTTGAGATATCGGGAGAAGTCGCAGATCAAACTATCAAGTCTGCACGGACGTTTAACCCGGTTCGACATACACGGGACGCCCGCGTGAGAGACGCAGTGCGCGAACGCGATGCTTCCTTGATAAACGAAGCTGTTTTAACCATCATTGCTGACGGTGTCGAGCGCATGGCGCTCCTCCGAAAATCAGCTGATGCAGATTTAAAAGCTCTTGAAGATGTAGTTGAAGTAGTTGATTGGGGTGTCCGGACGTTTGCATCTTATGTCGGTACGTGATGAAAGCCCCATCCGCTAGAAGCTTTGGCGTTCATCTCCCCATATAGGCTGGATTGACATTAACTTGACTGTGACTCCCACGTCGGTTCCCTTGCTTTTCAATCTTCTTTCTGACCCGTCACTGCCAATTCGGCTGGCAACATCCGCGGCGCTACTTCGGATTGTCTCCAAGGGATTGAAAGAGCCGGAGGACAAGTTGCAGCTGATCAAAGTGCTCTCTTTGGGTCAGGTTATCGACGCGTTAGAAGCAAAGACACGTGAGAAACAGATTCAGCGGGGCTCAAACGAGGATGAAGGAGAAGAGTCGTATCGCGAAGGCCTTGGGAAGCTCCTGAATGCATTGGGGCTAGAAATCATGAAACTGATTGATGTACGTGTTTTTCTATCCGTCTGAATTATAAATGCCTGATACGGTTCTCTACTCTAGGATTATCCAAAGCCTGAAGTAGTAGCAGATGCTAAGCGGTTTCACAGCCAAGTTCTGCCCATTATGCTACGCTTCCTGGCTGACGACTACGATGATACTTGTTCGACTGTGTTCCCCTTGCTGCAGACAGTACTTGCAAATGTGTGTCATTCTTTATGCAATTGGCTAGCTTTTGATGTGTGTATAGTACAAAAGGGCCAGGAAGGTGTCTTCAGACCCGCTGGACGAAGCTACCAGATCCTTCCTTGGCTCATTACTGGTTATCATTATGCAAAAAATGAGATGGGATAAAGATGAGGATCCCAGTGATCTAGATGAGGATGACGCTGTGGCTTTTGATGGTTTGCGAAAGGTATTCGACTTTTTCTGACTTATGGCAATTACTAACTTACTTGGAAGGACTTAAGGACATTTATGGATTCTATTTTGACCATAGATCCCGATCTTGTTACTACAGCCGTTCAAACACTGGTGCTCCGAACACTTTCAACCTTTAGCAGTGGCGGATACGTAGAGTGGCATGATGCAGAATTGGCAGTGTATCTTGTGTATATTTTTGGAGAAATCAGCAAGAGTGAGTAGTACGATTATCTGCTCTGGCATGCTCACGTTCACCAAGGTGGTGGTAAAGGACGCGCAGCGTTTTGCTTAGCACCTGCGATACCGAAAGAGAAGAAAAGGGACGTTGACTATTCGGAATATCCTTTGACTTCTCATGGCCAAATTTTGTTGGCGCTGGTACAGTCCGGGATTTCGGCATATCCACATCGCACAGTTGTCATGCAATTCTTTGAAAGCGTGGCCAGATATGGCGACTTCTTCAAAATTCGGAAAGACTGCATGATGCCGGTGATGGAGGCTTTTATTGATACTCGGTGAGTAACCACTATTTTGTCTCACCCGTTACTTAGGTCTTGCCAAGGGGACTTCATAATACAGATGAATCTGTTCGATCACGGTTATTTTACCTTTTCCATAAGTTCGTTAAAGAAGGCAGGAATGATATTTCACCTGAGCTTGCAGTAAACCTACTCGGAAGCATAGGTGATCTTCTTGTCATTCAGGTTGAAGTACCAAAATTAGAAAGTCCGGAAGACGATCCACTCAGAGAAGCGATCAAGAATCCCGGGATATTCGATTCGCAGTTGTATCTTTTCGAGACCACGGGTGTTCTTCTTTCTTTGCTATCAAAGTCAGCGGAGCAACAAGCCAGTTCACTTTTGACCATTATTACCCCTCTGTTGAAGGACCTATCAACCAACATCTCTGTGGTCAAAAGGGACGAAGATGTGATACCCATTCTGCGTATTCATCATACCATCATGGCACTGGGGAACATAGCAAAGGGTTTCCCAGATTACCCTTCTCCCGTGCCAGAGGGCTACACCTTTGCCCCCTTGGAAATATTTCGGCAAGTTGCGCAAGGCATCCTTCTCTCGCTGGAGGCCATGAATACTATCAAGTGTGTGCGAGATGCGGTAAACTCGTTCCAGACCCTTCAGAGATAACTTTAGCTAACACACTTTAGACCCGACACGCGTTTGCGCGAATCATAGCAACTACTGGAAGCGACGCAACGCACCTTATTCCACCACTGATGGCCAATCTCCTTGTCCATTTTGACCCGTCAGAACTCGTAGATTTCATGAACTTCATCGGGATACTCATCCACAGGCTGCAGGTGAGTATAATCCATGTTCGTGTACACCCGTCTCAATACTTGTTCACAGAAAGACATGTTTAATGTCATGGACGAGCTTCTAGGGCCCCTTAACGCCCACATTGCCCAGCTCCTCTCCCAGCCAATTGCTGGTACAGATGATAGTTTGGTTCACGCTGATACGAAGCGTTCATACCTTGCGCTCCTTACTAATGTAATATCATCTGATCTCCGTGATGTATTCATTTCCGAACGTAAGACATCTCTTCCATCCGTACCGAATGAACCAACCAACTCGTCCTGATAGGAAATAAAAATGCACTGGAACCACTCCTCGAAAGATTATGCCAAATTGCGCAGGATCTCTCTGATTGTAATGGTCAAAAGTCGGCGCTCTCTTTCTTTGGACGTTGTGTACAAGTTTGGTGCAGCCCATCAACGACTGATGGGAACACAATCATATCACAGCCCTTGCCTGGATTTGAGTGCTTTGTCTACGAACGCTTGGTTCCGGCGGCGTTTACGGTGCTATCCTCGCCCGAGTTCAATCTTAGAGATGGTCAAATGGTCATGGTAAGTCAAGCAAACTTCCACAGGTTCTGGGTGTTGACCATGCTTATCAAAGGTGCTATTAGAGATAGCTAATTTCCTGCAGGTGGTATACAGAACTAGAGGCCTGGAAGCCTACAACTTCTTTGTAGACGTGTTTCTACCATCGCAAAATTGGCCGCCGAGTACGGCGTTGGAGTTCACGGTAAAGTTGCGGGATTTGGACAACAAAGCGTTCAGAAAATATTTTTCTGAGTTCGTGAAAGCATCTCGTTCTTAGGCCGTTTCGTAGCATACATTAGCTATCCCGTTTTATAATGAAAGTGAAATGCGTAATAGTTTTGGCCGTTGGGGTTTATTTGGCAAAGGCTTTTGAATCTAACAAGCGTAAACAAACCCTCCTGATTTGTGCAACTACCAAGGTACGCCCATGGAACAACATATCATTGACCACTAAGGAATGGCATCAAGTGAGCTTCCTCCCTCGGAGACTCACTTTCGCTCTGACCGGGTTTCGTGAAGCTCGCCGCTCAGCGAAGACTAAAATCGTAGGCGACCAGATCTTTCCTTACGCGTTGTACTCTAACTATCCCGCCTACATAGAAAGCACCGCGGAAGGTATGCCCATTCCAACTATCGACGATTTTTACAAATAAGTCACTGTAGCACGAGGCGGAAGTATCCCTGGAGGAGACATGGAATCGTCTGTCCAAGAACATACGCGAGATTCATAACCACAACGTGTCCAAGCTTTCTTTCGAAGAGAATTACCGATATGCGTACAACATGGTTCTCTATAAAAATGGCTCGACGTTATACAAGGGTGTCTGTCAGCTTGTAACGGAGAACGTCGAAAGGCTTGCCGAGGAGCAGATCATACCCGCTTTTCCAAGTCGCGGCAGTAGCGATCCAATGCAGCAAGGTCAGGAGGCCGAGCTACTGTTACGTGCATTGAGGCGGGTGTGGGATGACCATACTGGGAACATGTCCAAACTAAGGGACCTTCTCAAGTACATGGTAACGTCATGCCTCGCGACCCAAGCGTGATAGTGGCTCACCCAGCATTAGGACCGCGTGTACACGAAATCGAATGGCGTGCCCGAGATATGGGATGCTGGTCTCGATCTGTTCCTGAAGTGCATCGTTCGCCCTCCGATACAAGATCACGTCGTCTCTGCCATTCTGACGTTGATTCAAATCGAGCGAGATGGCTTCGTGATCAGTCGTTCAGCCGTGAAGGAATGCGTGGATGTGCTTCTCCAGCTCGTGGTAGATCAGGATGGGAAGACGGTGTATAAGCGGGATCTCGAACCGGCAGTCCTTTCCGCAAGCGAAGTCTTCTACAAGACTGAAGCACAGCGTCTGGTGACTACCTGTGATGCGCCCGAGTATCTGCGCAGGGTCAGTTCATGTTTGCTAGGCTACCGCCACCCCGCTGACGATGTTGATAGACTGAGGGTCGATTCGACTCTGAAACATCACGAACGCATCACTATCTCTACTCCCAAACTGGCGGACCGTTGCTGAGAACGCTCGAACAGCATTTGTTGACTGACAATTTATCCACTGTCATCAACATGCCCAATTCTGGACTCGACTCGATGATCGATCTCGACAAAGTGGGGGACCTTAATCGCCTTTATAGACTGTTTAACAAGGTCGCTAGTGGCCTTCCAATCTTAAGGCGGTCGCTCAAAGACTCCGTCCTGCGTAGAGGCAAGGACATCAATCAATCCTCCATTGTCGTTCACCTGGAAGAAGACGTGGATGTAGAGGTAGACGAGACAGATGGAACGGCAGCCGGATCAAAAAGCAGGGCAAGAGGAAAGGCTCGTGTTCATCCCTCACCTCAAACTTGGACACTGGCTCTGAAATGGGTCCAAGATGTTTTGAACCTTAAGGACGGGTTTGACCGGTTATGGAAACAGGCGTTTGAGAGCAATCGAGAGGTCGAGAGTGCATTGAACGAGGTATCTATACATAGTTTTTCCCCTTTCCCGTGCCAATATAACCACACAGGCTTTTGAAGACTTCGTAAACCTTAACGAGAAGGCTCCGGAGTTTATTTCTCTGTTTATCGACGAAAATCTCAAAAAAGGCCTTAAAGGTGTAAGCGAAACTTCTGTTGTGTGACGTTTGATTTCACCTTTCTCGCACAGAAAACGGATATCGAGGTTGACTTGGTACTGGAGAAGACGATCACAGTCTTTAGATACATCGCTGAAAAGGATGCGTTTGAGCGCTACTACAAGAATCACCTCGCGAAGCGTTTGCTCTTTGGCAGATCCGTTTCCGATGATGCGGAACGGGGCATGTTGGCCAAGCTCAAGGTCGAATGTGGTTACCAATTTACACAAAAGCTGGAAGGAATGTTTAACGACATGAAAATTTCCTCCGAGACCATGCAAGGCTACCGACAACACCTTCAAAGTATATTAGTAAGCTAGGCAGGTTTCTAAGCCGAGAGAAGGCTCAATATTTGTTTAGCCTTCCGAGCTGGAAATATCAGTGACTGTCATGACGTCCACGTTTTGGCCCATGGCTCATACCGCATCCACCTGCGTTCTTCCGGAGATCCTGTCCAGAAGTTGCAGATCCTTCGAGCACTACTACCTTTCCCGTCATTCAGGTCGAAGGTTAACTTGGCAACCAACCCTCGGCAATGCTGATGTCCGCGTACAGTTCAAAACTCGGAAACATGATCTGAACGTGTCGACATTTGCCTTGATCATCCTCCTCCTTTTCGAGGACGTGGAGGAGGATGGCTTCTTGACATATGAGGTATGTGGCGTCCCTATCACCATGCGGTAAAATGCCGAGGTTTCACTACAGGAAATCAAAAATACGACCTTGATACCAGAACAGGAACTGCGGCGCCATCTGCAGTCGCTTGCCTGCGCCAAGTATAAAATCTTGAAAAAGCATCCACCGGGTCGGGACGTCAATCCGGAGGATTCGTTCTCCTTCAATAGCAGTTTTACGTGCCCCATGCAGAGAATCAAAATTGGGACAGTATCTGCCAAGGTCGAGAGCATAGAAGAACGCAAGGAAACCCTGGATAGGATCGGCGAAGAGCGGCAATACCAGACAGAGGTACGAAGGCTTTTGTGTTCTGCGGGTGTCGTCTAACTTGATCCTCGGTGTTAGGCTTGCATCGTTCGAGTAATGAAGGACCGGAAACAGATGACTCATAATGATCTGATCAATGAAGTCACTCGGCAGCTGGCGGCACGGTTTCAACCTAACCCCCAAGATATCAAAAAGAGAATCGAGGCATTGATAGACGTGAGTGTTTGGACATCCATTGTGGTCCGCGTCTGAACGATCTGTCATTTAGCGAGAGTATCTGGAACGGTGTGACGATCGCAAATCATACAAGTATCTGGTATGTTGCTTGGTATCCATTTGCACAATACATAGGGCTCACCACCTCCAAGGCATGATCTGACAAAATATGTTACTAGTAGTTTGCATGTATTACCCCGTCAATGGAACTTTCTCCACTTTACCACACGAATTGTAAAGAAAAGACTTATATTTGACTACACATCAACGCTTGACATGAAATGTAGGCTCAAAGAACAGCCACAGTGGGGATAAGTTCCCACCGCAACGTCCTCCGAGACTTGGATGACCTGGGGTAATTAATTTGGGCTAAAAAACGGGAGTTTCCCGTACTCCGGTAACTACTGTCGATCGCTATGGGGACGCAGCAGGCCAGTCTCTGCGCGCGCACCAAGACTACCCTGCGCAATACAACCTTGCGTTCAACATCTGTGCTACCTCGACTATAACACAACATCAGTAAGAGGTTAATCAAACATGGAAAATACGCACTCCTGCTACTGACCCGAAGGTCAGTTCAGACCATCGATCGCATCCAGTGGATCGCGCACGAACGTCGAGAGCTTTTCGGCTCTCGACATTATCGATGGACAACACATTATGTGGAGCAATCAGCATGATCGCATCCACTCCGTCAATAGCGCGCAACATATACGTCACTGAGCTAAATCTCGCTCTGGGCCTGAGCCAGCTAACAACGGGCGGCTTTATACTGCAAGTCAGTGTTTGAACTAGCGTCAACTGCGAGATCGACATACCGCTAGCAACCGCACCGAAGGGGTTTCCCGAAAGGATGATAGATGCTACAGACAGGCTTTTATACTGACTGCGCCACTTTAGGGCTGGTCTTTCCCACGGTCTGTAATTACTTCGGTAAGGGTTATCTAGTTAGTCTACGTGCTACAATTCGTCTCTATGATTGTAGGCTCCAGAGCCGTAAAAAACTTGCCGGAGTTCTATCGTAGAGATAGATAAGTAACAGGTTTTCTGAACAATATTGGACCTTACTTTGACGCATATCTGAGCTGAGCTCCACGGGGAGAATGACGGTGTACTCTACATACAGGTTACCATGTCCGGATTGATCAAACATGGGCATCCCCTCTCCCTCAAATTCTTGCACGTAGCCTGATGCACGTCAGACAGTGAGAAAAACACTCAGAATGAAAGCACTGACCGGGTTGTGTCACAGCTGTACGAACAATTTCTACCACATGCCCGTCAAGATGGGTGACGTTGCGCGTGAAACCAAGGAGGGCCTGGAGAATGTCAATACATTAGTGCCCACCAGTCAGAAGGCACTCGAAGCCTACTTCGTCAACGCCAATAGTCTCTTTCCAATAGAGGGTACTCTCCTTCCGCCGCCAGCCACCCTCCTCTTTCTTGCTACGCACGCGGATAATAACATCACCCGGTTCCCAGTCTGGACTCTCGTCTGCTTCACCTTCAAATACTACATCATGCCCCTCGGGCATACCAGGGTCGATATCCAACGTATAGTGTTGTATGTACTCGACGACCTTCTCGCCTTTGCAATGTGGGCACTTCTTCACAATGACGGTTCCACGGCCGCCACATTCGTTGCATGTGGCTTGGGTCTGAGCAAACATGCCAGGGAATATCTGTTGTTTGGTCATCTTGACACCAGTTCCGGCACATCCGCGACAAGTATGAATGTCGCTATCTGACGCAGCACCAGAGCCTCTGCAATGGTCACAGAGGACATGTTTTTTCATTGTGAACTATATATATGTTAGGTCTCATAACAGGAGAGCAAGGAAGGGAACGTACGTCAATGTTGGCCCCCTTGTAGCTGGAGAACGGTAAACTTCTAAGGGACCTAATTATGTGGAGACACATACATATCGCCAAGAGGAACTTCCAGTTCCATCATGACCGTCGGTCCTCGGCGTGTTTGTTGTTGCTGTGCGACTAGTGTGCGTGACGTCAGACATGCTTATAGTATGAATATCGGATGGCCTACATCCACCACCGAAGAAGCTGGAGAATATATCAAAAGGATTGGCATGGTGCTGTTGTCCGCCCTCGTGTGCACGCAACCCTTCCTGCACATCATTGACGACCGGTCAGAACTAGCCAGAGAAAACCAACGATGGAGTACCTCGCCATGCCGGTCATAGATTTGCCGTTTCTGAAATGAAAAGATGTAGGGATTATGACACTCGACGGATGATCTTGACTCACGGTGGTGTCTGAAAGCACTTCATAGGCTAGATTCCCTATTAGCCCCACTTGTAGACACACGACAGAGAAGAATCACTACCGTGTGCTATTTCGACAAATTTTTCTTCTGCTCCTGGATCCTTGTTCTTGTCAGGATGGTATTTACGGCTGAGACGTTTGTAGGCCTTTCTTATATCTTGTTCGGAGGCGTGTCTAGACACTGGAAGGGGTTCGTTAAGTAAAAAGACGGGCTGTGACGTTCATTGCGCGGTTTGTACTGACGCTCCAGTGTTTTGTAGAGATCTGCTGCACAAACCAGGGCAGACAAAGCCAGTAAAAAGAGCAAGACCAGCACGGACGACGCTGGCATTGCTGGTGAGTGGACAATGGAAACTAGCTGCAGATCATTGCAGACACGTATGTATGTCGCGTGACCACGTGACCATGACCGACACTACTAACGCCTGTGGTACGGTATTCCATCCGAAGACATTCAACGGGCGATGTTGGCCCGAACGTTCACTGCTCGGAGAGTCTGTACCGCAGCTCGGCGCAGACACTACTCGGACGCGGCTTCAGCGCTCCCAAACTATCACGCCAAAGTCAGAGGTCGCCACTTTCCGGTGTATACAAGCGACATGACCAGTTAACCTTTTTTTTTTGCGCTTATAGCCCTTCCGTTCGTTTTCTCTCCGGAAGATGTCGTCCGTCACGTTGGTATGGCAGCTTCGGTGGCCGGCTATGTTGGCAGATCGGTCAAGGGGAAACCCAATGTGTCGCTTGCCACAGTCATTGCCTCCATTCTCGCTAAATACTTTCCGATGAGTGGCTTCGTGCCCCTCCGACCGACGCGCATCCAGCCGGTGTATTTTCCGACGTGGTTCGTACGTGCTGAACTCGAGGTTACGGCTTGGCTGTCTTCAGAGTCTGACACGGAGGAATCTCAGGTTCGTCGTACCGCTCTTTTGCTCATCTACCCTCATGTCTCGGTAGGGCAAAACGGCTACAGTGCAATTTGAGAATGTGTAGGTACATTTCAGCGGTTTACCGCTTGATGCTGACTATCATGGACAGCTATTTGCCAGGCATGTTCTTGCTCTTGTTCCGAAGACTCTGCGATCTCAACTATCTCAACTATCCAATCAGGGTTTGGCATGGATTTCGGTCGCATATTGGTCCGTGATCCACCAAAGGACATTGAACTTGCCAAGCCATTCTCTCCCAAACTAGCAAACCAGTGGGGATCCGACGTGATGTGTCTCCCCTACAACGTCCTACCATTCGATATCCTCGATAAAGCACGCACACTTTCCTACACTGAATCTGTCATTAGCGAAAACATACGTTTCAAACCGCAATCAGTCAAGACAAACCTTGTACGCAGACATGCTCACGGAGATGAATCTTCGATCTCAGACGTTGACAGGCGGCTGCCTATCCTGTTCTTTTGCCAGTATATCTCGCACAATATATCTCCCCAGAACCATGGCCACCCGTGACGATCATATTAGCAGCTCACAGTGAGCCTGTAAGTGGTTCAATGTAGACGTTATGCGACCAGCGTTTGAGATCGCCTTGTTACAGGGTGTCCATTATATTCATATTCCCCATCCAGACAGTGAGGATGCCGTCCGGCTGCCGTTTGAAGAGCTCGTGGCTGGTCACGACGACTATGTAGGAGTTGGGAGCACTCCGGATGACGCCGAAGTCCGTGCTACTGTGGTCAGCCCGATGGGTGATAATCTTCTTTCCGACGAGCTTTCGTCCTGGTTGAACGACAAACTTCAACAACGAGATGCGCCGATGTCTATGACAGCCAGCCAACTTATCGATATGGAGGATCCCCGAATTCGCGAATGGACGCCAGAGGAAGTGGAGCCTGTACACAAGTGGCTAGAATTGGGTCGCGCTCATTCATTCTTCAATTCTATTCCGAAGGTGAGTGGTTTTCCCCGAGAATCCATCTCACACATTGAATGGCTACAGAACATGAGCCTGGACGAAAGCCAGGTTACCTTGATAAAGTCGGGATCCCGAGATGGGAAATCTGTGGTCGATCTGCTAGAGGCATTCTTTAAAGGTGATCGAGAAAAGGCACAAAACTGGCAAGAAACACGTGCTGCATCGACACCCGAATGGTGGAAAAAGTGGATGGAGGGCCAAAAACCACGGCAGTAGTTGCGCGCCATGTCATGCAATGCTCACTCGATAAATAGCAACGATCCTTTCTAGACCAAAACAGAGGTGTCTATTTAATCGAGTTTTCGGGCCCACCTCCTGCCCGAAGGGGACGCGGTAGCGTGCCGAGGGGGAGAGAGCGGTGCCTTGGGAGGGACGACAACGTCGACCTTCTGGTGCCTCGAGTCCTCTTTCTCATTCACTACGCCCATAGGTGTCTTGGAGTACGCCTGCTTATCATCGTTTCCCCAGTACATCCACATTTGTACCCCGAGAACGATGTTCAAGATCAGAGCTAGGACAAACCCTGCTGTCACGATGTTATCGCCCACTTCGGTCGAAGTGGTGAAGAGGCGTGCGATGCATCCCGCGATTTGGGCAACCACTGCAAAGGTCGAAAGCTGGCCTGTGGAGCGGGAACGAGCATTTTGCATGATTTGGGGGAGCTTTGAGAATAAGGAGAGAGGGAGGGTAGCGACCTGCAAGAGCGCCAAGGCTTCCTTGGGCGCGAGGTAGAGAGTGACAGCTGAAGCGACTGTTCCTACAGCTGTAAGAGCGAATTTGCCCGCGGTATTTTGGACTTTGCGCAGTGGTGTTGCGGGGAAGTAGATGATTAAGAACGTAATGAGGGTATTCTGAAGAGAAAGGAAGAAGTTCTCCCCGTACGTGGAAAAGGGAAAGTCATTCCTGTAAGAGTATGCCGTCGTGATGGCATATGCGAGGGTTTCCAGGATATAAGCAGGTAGGGAAAGACCCCGAGCAGACTGTGCGGACAGGACTGGGGCGGCATGAATGAGTGATAGTAGATGAACGATCCAAAACCCTACTAAGGATTAGCTGGGGCACCTTCATGATGGAGCCCCCAACGACGATGCCAAAACCCAGACCCTTTGAGAGCGAGTACTTGAGACAGTCGACATCGCCCAGGTTGAGGTTTTCAACCAATGAAGAGTAGCATTTCTGAGAGACGCATTCGCTGGTGACCAAGGATAGTTTATGGGTGCACTTGCCTTGCCGATGATTGCAGTTCCGAGGTCTGCAATAAACCAGGGAAGGTTCCTCGTAATGGCGGTCATTTGTGGTTACGGGTCAAGAACGCAAACGTGGACACCGTCCCATTCCAAGACTGGTGTGGCTGTGCCAAGTCATCTTTGACTGATCTACGAAGTATCAGCAAAGAACAAAAAAAAAAAGTCATGGCCGAGTACGATCTTTCCAAGACGATCATTCCCTATCTAGACCGACATCTGGCATTCCCTCTGCTCGCCCATCTCGTGGAGACGTCGCTATTCCCTGTCGAACAGGTTCAGGCGGCCCAGTATGAGCTCGCAAAGGGCACCAATATGGTCGACTATGCAGTCAGTCTGTTCGAACAACTCTACCCCAACGAGGAGGTTCCACAAGGTCTGTATGCATCGGAATCACGTCTGAGAGCCCACTCAATTCGTAACCCCCTAGAATTCTCCGGAAAACGAGAAAAGGCTGTCTCGACCAATGAGCGGTTACAGCAGGAAGCCCAGGCTGTCCTAGATGTGATCGAAAATCCAGACGTTGCACAAGCCCTCCGTCAGGATAAAAATCAAAACTTGCAATATCTCAAGGACAACTACAACGTATGCCCTCCCGATGTCTCCGCGTGACCTACTCATTGCTGCCATTAGCTCACCTTGGAACAAATCACTGCACTATACAACTTTGGCCAGTTCCAATACACGTACGGAAACTACAGCGGCGCAGCGGATTACTTGTACCACTTCCGCGTTCTCTCTACCGATACCGAACTCAACACTTCTGCCCATTGGGGAAAACTCGCCTCGGATATCCTCACGGGAAAGTGGGAGACTGCACTCGAAGAGCTCAACACACTTCGAGACGTTGTCGACTCGCGTTCTTCCTCGTCTCTCTTGGCGAGTGCCACCGAGTCTGCCGCGCTCGCACAATTGCACTCGCGGACATGGCTCGTACACTGGTCGCTCTTTGTCTACTTCAATCATCCTCAGGGTCGTACACTGCTCCTCGAGACGTTCCTTTCCCCTACTTATCTCAACACCATCCAAACGTCTTGTCCCTGGATCCTGCGGTACATTGCCACCGCCGCCATTCTCTCGCGAAAATCGGCTACAGGTAACACGAGTGCGTCCTCGCGCGTGCGACACTCCATCCGGGAGATTGTCAAGGTCATTCAGACAGAAGAATACCAATATCAAGATCCCATCACTTCCTTTCTCAAAGAGCTCTACGCCGAGTTTGATTTTGAGGCTGCTCAACGGGAGCTGGCGGTCGCAGAGCGTGTTGTTGGAGACGACTTTTTCTTGGGGGAATTCAGAGAAGAGTTTTTGGACAATGCGCGCTACCTAATTAGCGAGGCATACTGCCGTATACACCAACGAATTGATATCGGGTATGCGTTTACGCCCTCGAGGAAATTAATCTCTAACCCTCATCTTCATAGTGACTTGTCAGAGAGACTGAATCTCACCAAAGACGAAGGCGAAAAATGGATCGTCAATCTCATCCGCGAGACTCGAATGGGTGCCGATGCAAAGATCGATCTAGAAAAGGTGAGTCGCACATCGACATCCTGGCACGTTTCTCATGTGCATGTCTCAAGAACGTAATCGAAATTCATCGTTCGCCACTCCCAGTGTACCAGTCAGTCATTGAAAAGACCCGCGGACTGGCTTTCCGTACCCAAGCGTTGGGGGCCGGAATGTTGCAACCTCATCAGTCTGCACAACAGAATTCACCGCAGCCCGTCGAGGGTGCACGATAAGTCGATACGTTGACCCGTGTCGTATAAATCTCGCATTCTAGCTATCGCTCGCAGTCGACTCTTCTGATTAGTGTACACGAAGCATCACGAGATCACTTCCAGCACCTACGAAACGATGAGTCGATCTATACAAAGTAGATAAGGGATTCGACCCACAATATGTTGTACCCCCGAGTGATGACGTGCTCCACGTTGTCATAGGCTACATTACATCCTCCCTAGAAGACCGATCGTCGAGTGGTGAACCAGCATGCACAAGGAAGACATACAAGGTGTTCGCCCGTCTTTCCAGGAACTCTCACATTGTGCACACTCGCCATCGCGTGATAAAGCCTGGCCCCATTCTCCTCGTACCCGCCCTGCACAGGCGTACGATGGATCGGGATCCGACCGAGGCTTGTAGGCACCCATTCCATCGTCTGCGGGTCGAACGGGAGGAGGTCATACCGGCCTTTGTGCTGGACCTCAGACCCGCCAAACGGGACACGGCAAGGCGGGGACAAGTGGGGAACGATCTTGCACGGGTGGACCGAGGTGTTGAAGATGGCCGACCCGAGGAAGACGGGCTGAGTCACACCGGCGGTGTCGTAGCAAGGCGGGTCTTTGGTGTAGGTGCTGTTGAGATGGTCCGAGAGTTTGGATGCGCCGCCGAGTGCGATGCGGAAGCCAGATGGAGGAACTTGCGAAGAGTAGGGAGGGGGGGGAACGGAGTCCGCTTTGCTGTCGTCGTCGCACTTCATGATAATTGTCTTTGAAGGCGATGCTGGCGCCACGTTCTATCATCGCAAGAATACAAGTTTGATCCTGGTGGAGACTACACTGTTGGAATTTGCCAGTGACGTCAGTCTATTCAGTCACGCGAACAATGCCATTGAATATCACTGGGACATTTCTCGCAACAAGGCCCGTCAAAGGGGTACAATGATCTGATCTAACATCTCGGTTCGTAACATTCAGGTCCTCCCGGAAATCATCAAGCCAACACAAGCGTCTCTAAATCACTTCCAGCATCTGCGAACACAAGGGTTGGATCCAGCCACGTCAGAGAAAACAAGACTCACAAAATGTCGTATTCGTCGGCGATGACATGCTCCACGTTGCCATAGGGCACGTTGCACCCTTTCTAATGTTCATCGCTGAGTATTCGGTGTAGCCATGATCACGAATAGACCGGCGACGTACGAGATGTTCCCCTGTCTTGCCAGGGACTTTGACGCCACGCACGGACGCCATCGCATGAAAGAGGTGCTCGCCGCTCTCCTCATGGCCGCCGTGCACGGGCGTACGATTGGCCGGGATCTGTCCCAGGCTCGTAGGCACCCACTCCATCGTCTCTGGATCGAATGGGAGGAGATCGTACCGACCCTTGTGCACCATCTCGGACCCGGCATACGGGACGCGACAGGGCACTGGCCTCAGAAATGGGGCGATCTTACATGGATGGACCGAGTTGTCCAAGATCGCCGACCCGATAAAAACGGGGGACCAGTCAGTGTCGTAGCAAACCGGGCCCTTGGTGTGGGTGCGAGTGGGAAAGGGTGTGCTGCTACCGAGTGCAATGCGGTAGCCAGATGGAGGGGGGTCTCGTTTGGTGTTGTCCTTGCGGTCGTCGTACTTCATGGACGTCGATGTCGATGATCGATGGCTTGCCTTTGAAAGTGATAAGCCATGTCGTCTGGGCAGTTTCTCCGTGGAGCTCGAAGCTTGTATACCTTCCGAGTTTTGGTAAT